>FASU01037810.1:0-13880 GCA_001486225.1 Heliconius pardalinus sergestus
GAAGCTGATTTATTTTTTTATTTTTAATAATTACAAATATGGCAAACTATAGGGGTCGTAAATAAACGCAGGGAATGTTTTAATCAATATATGGACACCGCATTTTTAACCCCTCACTGAGAACCCGACCTACGCTACGGCGCTTCCACATATTTCATTTATAAACGTGTGTACACACCCGCACCCCATAATAATTTAACAGAATGGGAACAGCAGGGTACCTTTTATTAGACATCACAATTTTTTTTTTATTATTCATACTAGTCACAATGAAAAGTAATAGTTAATCTTTTTGAATTACACAAACAAACATTAATTATTAGAAATGGCGTTCAAGCAGTTAAAATAAAATATATCTTTTGCCATTTATGGTTTCGTGCTTGGTAATTATTCAATACAAAAATTATTTTGATTGCCACTATTACTTTTTCGATCATAACAATTATAAAAGAATGTGGAATGTTTACGAGTCATATAAATATACGCTAGGTACGTATAAATGTACGAACGTACGTATAAAATAATTTAAGCAGAGTATTTTAGGTTAATTATTCCAAATAAATAAATCTGTTTTTTTTATATAAAAGACGATTTTGAAATATTTACCTCGTAACTTTTATATAATTGATGAAAATGTAAAAACTATTTTCACAAGCTATTTGTTTAAGCTTTACAAACGGTTCTTTTTATAAAAATATGTTTTACTCTAACGAGGATTCGTATATCTTTAAAGAGTCTCTTTACAAATCTAGAAGATTAAGAATTATAGCTCAACTTTTCCTAAGTGGATTCACTGACTGAAAATAATCAAATGTGAGAAATAAATAAAAACTATTTTAAAATATAACTTCGTGACCCGTATACCCTTGGAAAGTGATTTAAACAAAAAACGTAATAAAACATGTTTTGATTGAGTATTTTTTAGAGGTATTATTGGAAGCAATTATTTGGAAAATTACATTCATTTGATAATATAATCCTCATCATAAATGAATATTGAAGACTTGCTAAGCATACATGGTACATATTCAATATTTTTTGGCCTGGTTATCGTAAGGGCTAGGTACTATAATACAAATAAAGCAACTTATAATGTGTAGAATTATAGCACAAAAGGTGTAGCAAGATAGATAGACCCATATAACGAACTAACTTTACCTGAGGCTTTGCCCGCTTGGTCAAATGGAAATAACTAAGACTTTTGCATCATGCTCTCGTAAGCTCTCATGCTCACCATCTAATACAAAAGGATTTTTTTATATTCGCACTAGTACTTTCCGAGATTAGTGCGTTCAATCGAACAAACTCTTAAGTTTAATAATATTAGTAAATCTAGAATCGCGTTTCCTCCATATTCAAACATAATTATTGAAATAAAAGTTTTGAATCTTACTAAGATAGTATACAACTATTTTATTTTTGCCTTTTTATTACTTTTTGGACAATTAAGACAGAAAAGCTCTATTTATTTTTGACAATCAGAAACAGAAAGCAGAATATGCATAGAGATCGATGATATGATAGTATTAACACTAGCACTCTTTCATTATGAAATCGTACAGCATATAACAATAGTAAATATAAGAGTAGGTACTAACATAAAATGACTCACAGTTACATACAAACAACCAAATTGCAGTTATATAAGTCGAATACTTTGTATAAAGAAATAACTTAGCACGTGCCAAAGTATCAAATGTTTGTTTCCTTGAAGAGTTGCCAACTTAATATCATATTGTGTAATATCTTTCACTTTAAACACGCCAACAACATGTCAAACCTTTGTACTTACTCTAGATTTAACCTGGCATTTCTTTAATTGGCGGCGTGATAAAACACTAACACTGTAACACTATATCGTGCATTTTGCAACAGGTGAAAAATATTCAGACACCTGCATTTCGTAAAACCGGTAATTGCATACATTGTGAATTATACAAACAAATATTGGCATTATTGTGTACATATATATGACTGCAACTTCAAAAAGACATTAAAAGATTTTAATTTAGATTAAATGAATTCAAGAAGTGGCACAACTGGGGACCCAAACCCCAAAATCTACAAACAAACAGAGTGTCGATTGTGCCTCGGGGAAATCATCTGCCTTATGCAAATATCAGTAGAGATTACATATTTGCTTTACGCTGAGACGCGTCCCCTATATTCAAACATAATTATTCAAATAAAAGTTTTGAATCTTACTATACATACTATAAAACTATTTCCTTTGCCTTTTTTTACTTTTTAGACCATCAAGACAGGATTTTTTTTTACAATCAAAAACAGAAAGTCTACTTACTCAAATATCAGATACACATTGTACATATATATTATATTATGTAATTTTTGCATTTACTTAAGCCAAATGAGGTTAACCGCAAAAATAACGTGTTCTTTAAAAAAACTTTTTTTCTTTTCACGCTGTATCTCGCATATATAGCAGAATAGGCAGAGGGGACCCAGTGTTAAGACACTCCGTTCCAGACCTTCCGCCGAATTTTCGAGGTATTGCTTTTTGAAAGGAGACACTCGACGTCGCGCCTTGGTTTGCCTTGGTATTAGAACGAAGAAATATTAATAAATAAGAATTTATTCCACCGAGTGGAATTGAACCCACAACCGTCACGTTACAGTTACACACTTGCGCCCTTGCCCTTGCGCCACGAAGCCATCTTTAGAGTGATTAACAAAAAATCATTAAAGTATTAATAGTTTTGTAAATGCCAAACTATTTTTTTATAACTTACGTGCATGTTAAAAACATATTCATTGATATTTAAATAAGCATTTCATATTTAATTAGTCTTTATTGTAGTCTTACTTCAGGTACTACAGGTTTTTTTATTATTTTTAAAGTGTAAATATTTTAAACACACGGGACAGTCGCGGGACTCAAACATCAAACCGGTGTGGGTCCTCTTGAAGACTGTCTAAGCATACTGACTATAGGTCAGAGCCATACATTCTTATCAAGCTATCTCAAAATTCTTATAGGCTTGTTACAATTTTATTTATTTTGTTAGCATCTCCACACATGATTGCTAATAGACTGAGATCCCAGGGTCTCCAAACCTACGTCATTATAACAAAGCTGAAATTTTGAGGATCAATAGTGTAGTTAACACTTCTGTTCTCTTTCCGCCCAATTCTGGTGGTATTGCATGTTGAATGGTAGAACTCAAACAAAATTAAATTTTTAATTCCCTCCAAGTAGGAATCAAACCTACAACCGGTTTTACAGTTGCACACTTTTATGCTTACGTTCAAATTGGCCTCAAGTCCTATGTATAAAGATAAAAATTAAGCTCACATCAAAGCTGTTGGAATTTAAGTTATATATACTGATAAACAGAGCTTTATAAACCTGGTTATGTAATAAAACATACTTTTCTAAAGCCAAGAGATATTAAAACTGTGGCAAGCTTATTACATCAACAATATTTATTAAGCTTACACATATTTTGTAACCACTCTTTTCAAGTATATCCTGAATTATGAGATAATATGATAAAGTGTAATCTCAGATAATCTTAAAAGCTTATGAATAATTTCGTCATCAACACAAGTTTAAAATTTTTGCTGGAATCAGAGGTAAATTGTTAAACATTCCAGCCTCTAGTTACCCAGACTATTAGTGCTGGGTAACTAGAGGCTGCAAATTATTAGAACACCCTTAAAAATCCTATTTTTCTTGAGCAATGTAAAACCAAATAAACACTATTTATTTCCTTTTATCAATTCAATAATTCTTTCTATTTCATTAACTAATTTTATTACTACAATGCAGTACAGAAAAGTTAATTGAAAAATTTATAAATAAAAAATTGCTTGCCTTTAATTTATAAATTAAAAATTGGTTGCCTTTTCTTAACAAAACTTTAAACTTTGAAAATATTCATAAAGTGATAAATTCCTCTGGATGCAGAACAATCCCCACAGAGAATTTCATATGATAATAAAAATATTTAATTCTTTCTAAATGTATACATATCTATATAGGACTTAAATATAGAATTTTCCATATATTTAACATGAGATATAAGAATATCAACAACATAAAAAATTCAGCTTCACATTTAATGGATATTAAGATCAAGATTTATTGTCATACTTTTTCTTATCAGAGTAAGGAAATGGAAATAGTTTATTCTCCCAAGTGGATATCAAACTCCCAACCATTGTCAACAAATAGATTTTGTAGTACAGCTCCAAACTAACACTGTCATATAACTCCAAAATGGTCACCAATTTTTTTTTACTAAATATCAAAATCATATTTTTTTATAAAATTGGGCTCAAAGTAAAGCAAAGAGGGACTTAATGCTATCCCTCTACCTAGTCTACTATACTTATTTTATTTGTGACTAGCTTGAAACAAAATAGCTCCTACATAATATAATGAGAAAGTACCTATGAGTACATAATATAATATACATCAAATAAGAAAGTTCATATAAGAGTTATCATATAAGAATTGAAATTTGGTTTGTACTATATTTGTTTAATTTTAATAAAACATGGATAAGCATTGATTTAGTTTAATTGCTAAGCTTGGTGAAATTAGTGTAATATATTCATCATATTAAAATTACAGTAATAAAAAGTTTCTTTTGTAAATAATATTCGCTTAATTTGAATTTTCATAAAAAATATAAAATAAAATTCTATATTTATTGTGTTGATTTAATTGAATGAATGTTTCTTTTAAACTTACCAGCAAGGGTGAACCTGTCCATGTAGTTGATGAGGTTAACAAAACACAATATGAAAACCGTCAGGAATTCCATGAAGGTTACATCACTTAAAGTCTCTCTTCTTCTACTCTCCTTCTCGTGAAGTAAAGTTGTCGCAGAATCATTGTCCCCATTTGTAACTAACTGCTGATTCGACGTGTTTGGAGTTATACTACTTTGGTCCATGGTGCCCACCCCAAATTATGCTGACTTAGTGATATAACTGCAGTTCAAAGCACTTAACCGGAACGATTATTAAAATTTAATTGAAACCGAAATACATACACAGCACGTCAATATAGTCAAAAATTAATAAAAAATACAAAAACTAAAAAAACATATTTTCTTTGATATTAAATATCTAAACAAAAATCTTAAAACAATACACGACTAAAAAGATACCCGCCACTGTGACAACTAAAAGTGACGTTCATAATTTCATATATTCGTAACCGGTGACGTGAGCGGCTTTCAAAATTCTTTAACTTGACTTTGACCGTTGACATATACATAGAAAACCTCATAATTGTATGACACTCTGTACCGTACTGGATTATTGGGGTGAATAGATACAAAAGCAGATTTTTTTTTTGATTATGATCATCATGATTTTCGTTAGTAACTATGTTAATCTATTCTAATAAAGAGAGAAACAAAATCGTTATGTACTGGAGGACCCTGGCACATAATTTCTTTTGTCAATTTATTAAAATACGATGTTGAAGGATAAGGAAGGGATTCGTAAGTTCTTAATAAAAATAAAGGTATAAAGGCCGTCGTGGCGCAGTGGCAGAAGTGCAGAAACATGCGACTGTAGTATAGCATATTCATTGAAAACTATAGTGACGGCTTAATTCTAAGATATATTGAATGTGTTACAAGTGGTAAAAGACAATCATGTTAAATCATAAATGTCATTACGGAATGTTGTCACTTGTCAATTGTCAAATCTCTAATCTCTATGCACAACAAGCCTATGTAGTTGATGTTGAAATATTTTCCGTTTACTAATTTAAATATATTTTAAGTAATAGTTCATTCCTTTATTAAATTATCCTCTATTAAAATCTTACGCTTTTAAAAATGTCGAAGCTTACATACTTCATAATTTTACTCTGTATTAGTGCTAAAAGTGCCAAAAAATATGATAACGAGGAGAAACCGGCTTGGGCTAAAAAAGATATCCGCGATTTTAGCGATGCTGATATGGAACGGTAAGTATTATTTGTAATTCCTTTGTTTTTTTTAAGTGACAATTAAATAAATAAAACTTTTAGTCTTTTCGATCAATGGGAGGAAGACGAGGAACCCTTGCCAGAAGACGAACAACCAGAATACATGCGAAAACCTCCTTCTGTAGACCTAAATTCCTTGGATATGTCAAACCCAGAATCAGTTTTGCAAGCTACTAAGAAAGGTCAAACATTAATGATGTTTGTCACTGTAGCAAATAAGCCCTCGCGTGCGAGGTCGGAAGAACTAACTAAAATTTGGCAGAGTGGTCTTTGGAGCAACCATATACAAGTTGAAAGGTGAGTTCTTAAATATCAGTGCTGCCTTGTAATGTAAACTTCAGTTATTACCTACTAGTTGCTGTTAACAATTTTATTTGAGTGAACTGTGTCTGTGTGGCCCTTGCCATCCTTCTTCCATTTATCTTATGTTATCATTGAAACTTGCAGTAGATAGCCAAAGAGTAACATAATGCCATTATGAAGACACTCAATTATCAATTTTACACCTGAAATCGAGAAATTATATGGTTAAGTGGCAGATCTTAATGCTGAACTTTTTTGCTCTTTTGCTCTTTGCTCTGCTGGTCAATTTAATTGATCAAGATCTTTATTTGTCAATGAAAACAGCTCACTATATCTATCTTACAAGTTTTCTGAAGCTGCATTTCCTATTTCATTATATTATTCTTATTGTTTAGTTGGACTCCTTCTGGTTTGATAATCCTTCATCATATGTTTTATGTGTATGAAAAAAGTAACATAGTTACACTGACCATTAGGGCTCTACACAAGGTGGACCTGCCATCAAAATCAATATATAACATAGATCTTATCCTGGCCTAATAGATTTATGGCAAAAAATATATTCAAACCCATTCAATAGTTCCAAAGAGGTGCATGTATAAACCAACAAAAATAGACAAAAAAACATAAATCATTGATTCAAAGTCTTTATTCAATAATTTTTGACATCTCTTTAAATTATTTTTTCCCAAATTATTCAACACACACCATATTTTTACTGTCTTACATTTAAATAAAATACCACATGAAAATATTTTCTAACATTAATTATACTATACTATCATATTATTTCAGATACTTAATAGATGACGATAGAGCTATATTCATGTTTAAAGATGGTTCCCAAGCTTGGACTGCAAAAGAATATCTTTTACAACAAAATGAACTTAAAAATATACAACTAGAAAGTCAAACATATGATGGAAAAAATCCAGATGTCAAAAACACAGCAGTGAGGGATGAGCTTTAAGTCTGGATCTGAATATCAATTAATACATTTAATAAATGAAAAAATAAATAAATGAAGACTTATTGTCTTTATAGAACACATATTTTGCATTTATAATATTTGAAAAGAAATCACATTATTTGCAATGTATGTATTTTGATACAAAATGTATTGTAAACAAATTATTCTATAAATATAAACAAAGATAAAGTAAAATACATTTTACAATTCAATGACAGATTAAAGTGACATGACCTCTTTGAATATGTAATTACTTGTATAATATATGTATGTATATGAATAATGTGATCCATATGCATTAAAGTAAAATAATATTAATATTTTTTTTCTATCAGATCATCCCTTCTTGATTATTGAAATGCTTCAGCAGTTTTTTTTTCAGTTTATATTAATTTGATACAAATAATAGGGACTGGAGTTAGGTTCTCAAAATACACATTAACTTTATTATGAAGTGTAGAATTTTATTTTGAAAGAAAACTGCAAGATGCCATTCAGAGTGATTTACGTCTTGTCTTGGTAAACAGAGGAAATTACTTTATGTATTTTATATAATGGTGTTGACTCAGAAGCGACGCCATGACGCTGGTGTATAGTTAAAGTGTAAATGCACATACTTCTAAGGCCAAAATAAAAAGCCCTAAAATAATTTTCACTGTACCTGCGTCAGGCAGTCTTTGGTGATTAAAACATGTGTAAAGGTATTAATGTATACATCATCTTCATCTCTACTTTTGCCAACTTTAATACCCAGTGCTCATCTTAGGATATATCCGAGGTCTTGGACACACATGAATTTAGGGTCCAGTTGAAAATTTGGATGTAAGTAATTAGTATATGTAAGTTGTATATTTACAACTTACATATACTAGTTTCTAACTGGCCTATTGGCCATTCTATGTTTCTGTTAGGTCATGCATGTTCCCCAAGTAAATTAGACAAAGTAGCAACTGCTTATACCTTTATATCTAATAATATTGCTTGGCATAGACTAAGTGTACTTATTAGAGATATAAAAAAAGAAAAACTATTACTAGCAATATTAGTATTTTTATTATACTGAAGTTACAAAAATATAATTGTTTTAATGAATTAAGGAGAATTGAATACAAAAATCACATGGCATCAGTGGCACGAAAATGATCTTCATCAATAGTTGAATATATGTGGCCTTCATTCCACATCCATTCCAATATTTTTCTGAAAAAAAAAGTTTATTAGAAGTTACAGGTAGTAGTATAATTGAAATTATAAACATATTATCAAAACATTTAATGATTCCACATTGGGAGTGACACAATGACTGATTGATGAACAGACTATAAACATGATTATTGGGGGTGTGATCCCCATTTGAAAAATATAAATATGGACTTCCCATCATATTTTTTTTCCGTTAGCACAAGGTGTTGAGTAGCACCCACTCAACACACTATAGTTTTAAAGACACTAAGCTCCCTATGCCTACCAGCCTATATGTGAAATCCGGTGTGAAGCCGAAAAAAAAATATATATAAATAAGTTTAAATAAAACTAGAACATACTCAAATTCTACTTTAGATATTCTGCCTTGCAACTGAGCATATATGTCTTCCTTGCTGATGCCTTGTTCAAGAGTAGAAGCTCTTATAGGATTATACACCATCATTTGGCGTTCATTTAAACCGTTTGTAGAAGCATTATCATTCATTCCAACCATAGAGTTAGCTGGCACAGTGTTTGTGAAGTTTGATGAGTTATCAGTTTTTTCCTGTAACACCAGATAAAAACAAGGTTAATTTAAATTAATATAACAAGGAAAATATGGTTTATATATTTTTTAATTAGAATTTATTAGTCTCAATAGTAAATCCTTCTATAATATTACTTAAATATAATCTTTAATATCATATTACCTTTTTGGCATTAGCCTCCATTTTCAATTTATTATTGATACATTGGAGATAGTGGAAAGTTATGATATTGATATCTGTTATGGGTGTTATTTTAAAAGCCATCAAAACTTTTTGTCCTTTGTTCGTTTTTACATTTCCATAAATCTGTATGTACTCATTAACTTGGATTTTTGCATTGGTATTATCCTAAAAGTCAATAAGATTAATTGCTATTCTTCTTCTTCATGTCAATGTTTGGAAAATTCAGATCATATTTAACCACATTGACAGCAGTATCGGTTGGCTTAGTCAAGTTGTCATACAAACAAGACAATGGACATTTGATTTGGTATGAGAGTAATTTGAGATTAGCGGGTTAAACCAATAATATGAATGTAATCAGTTACAGTGGGTTAATCACCTTTATTCCATCCAACACAAAATAATATCAAATCAAAGTAGTAGCTATTTGAAAAATGATAAAATAATTTTAATGAAAATTTATAAAAGTAATAGGTACATATACTTACATCTTCATCCATTGCCTCTTGGTCTAACCACAAAACGGCTCTCATTCTACCTGTAATATCTTGTATAGTATATGTAATTTTAGTACTTTGTACTCTTATATTCCTGACCCTTGCAACAATGCTTACTATTTGTATATCAGTACCCCAGATTTTAACTCCATCATCTCCACTGTGTAAAGCCTGTTTTATAACGATTGGTGCTGTTCGTGATGCTCGTCTACCCTTTAAAACCCATTCAATTTAACTAGATAAATTTAATATTAATTTAAATCAACATTGCTGATGATGATAATAACTTATAATTTTGACATTGGTTTTTATTATATATTTATTATATTGCAGACTATTTCAACAAAGTATACTTTTAATATATAATTAAATCAGCATATAAACTTGAGTTATCATAATGCAACAGATGAGTTTTATTCGTGTGTGCAAGATTAGAATTCAATTAAATTAAATACATATTGGATTCTGCACTATTAGATATTAAAACAAACTAAATAACTTCTATAGATCTGATAGTGCCAATGATGAATGATATGAATATGCCCATTTTATATACGTATTTAATAAAACAATTTTGTGATGCATGTTTGAAGACATGTTTTAACTTGACCTTGGTTAGCCTGCATTGTTTATTTTCATTTTACTTACCGATTTTTGAGCAGTATTCGGTGTATTCGAACCTCCAAATTGATTAGATGTATTTAAAAACCCACCTCCGGCTATTGATTGATCTAAAAAATGTAAATCGTAATATAATTTACATGAACATAAAACATTGTTTATCGTTTCAGCATTTTCATATTGTGTTACAACTTACCATTCCACATTTTTACAATAATAAAGAATATGAGTAATTAAGTTAAAACAAATAATAAATATAATAAAGTTGTAAATCAGAAATATAATACTAATTACTAACTATGTATGCTAAAGCTAAGGAAATTAGAAACAGGAAAATTTAAATTAAAAGGACTTTACTTAAATGTTGCCTACAAAAAATATAAATTGGCGTTGTTTGTGAATATTTTTTGAAACTACTTTAATACCGCAAAACTGGGATGAATAGACACATAACCATTTAAAATTATTTTGTAATGTTGAATGATTTTAGTTTGTAAATTTTATTCCTTTTTATAACAAAATACTGGAATATTCTGGTAATGACAATGCCACGCTTTGCCTCTAGCGTATATATTAAAAAGTAGGTATATATTAGTGAATTATTCACTATAGTTCATTTATTTTGACGTGAGACAAAATGTAATCAAAGAAATATTGTTACTAAAACTTTTTAATTTCTATGTGATTTGGTCCAGGTTTACTTATTTATTTATAAATAATTTTCAAATAGGTTTTTACAAAATCTGGCTCTTAATATGTCGGCCTTTTTTTAAATTAAATCTTGATTAGACATTGTTCGATAAAAAAAAATATTTAATCGATTGTATTTTTATAAAAGTTTTTTACTCCAGCTACACCCATACATCTGAGTTTCAACAAAAATTCTCACTCAGTTCGCATGTGCAAAGTTTTAATCAATTGCGCGGTCTATTTAAAGTTTGTTCTTGGTTCCTTAAGATATTATATACAAAATGCGATCTTCGTCATTATCAAATGTTACCCCAATTTAACAGTAAGTAGGTACAGACAATTAAAACTTGTTAAATTGGAATTAGAATCTAATGGTAATAATATATTACTAAACTAACGTTAAATCTATATGTTGCACTATGGCAATAATTACTAGTTTTCATGTAAACTGGTAGGAATAATTTTGTCTATTAATTTTACTTTCGTGAGATTAAGTTTTGTTTACAATTGGTATATCTCTATAGGGTATAGGTTCCTTGATTTCAATGACATTCATGTGTTAATTAATAACTTATAGGTTAAGAGACAGAACAAAAGTTGATAATGCATTTTACAGACAATAATATATTATATTTATTATTTCTAAAGATGCCTAAAACAATTATAATAAAATATGTAATTGTATATCATGGAAAATAAGCCGATACGGGTGTTGCTCGATATGTAGTTGGTCTGGAAGATTTATTTTCTCTATAATTAACTTTTGGCAATTCTATGCATTTATTTTCTTTTCCTTTTTTACTGAGAGTATTCTTTGTAGCAGGTCTTGAAGATCCTATAATAAATAAAGTATGTTAGTTATAATATAAGTAGGATTAGTACAGTGTTACCAGGCGTAATATTATTTAATTCGTTTCAACAAAAAAAAATATTAAACAAAACTATAAGTCATTCTTCGCTTTCCATCAAAAATGGAAAGAATGAAAAGCCGCAATTTGTCTACCAGAGTAGGGACATTCAAATTGTATATTTCTGCAAATGGGGATCAAACTTAGAATCATAGTATATGCAGTCAAATGTTAGCCCCACTGCACTAACAGACAATGAAGTACTTTTCAACAAGCCTAGCCAAGCCTTTATGCCTACCCATACTGTATACAAGTAACACTAAAATAGGAAACTAAGAAGACTAAAAATATATAATAAAAATTATACTTGTTTTTATTTTTTGCTATGATTTGAACAGGTTAAAACTGTCAGAATTAGTTATACAAACCCTTTTCTGAAACAAGGTTATCCGCTGGTGCAGGGTTTAAATATTTTGGATCTAACCCTTTCTTATTTTGTACTTGAGGTTGTGGACTTTCTTCTAGACTAGATCTAAAAAATATATTAATCAATATTTATATCTGTAGTTCTATACGTATAATAAAATTGTAATTAATGATTGTCTGTATATGGATACACAATGATACAAAGAACTTATAATTTATATATTTTTTTTATTTCTATGTTAATGTACGCTGTTCTCAGAAATGGCATAAACGATTGAAACGCAGTTTCTACTATTGTATTTTGGCGAATTTCCTTTAATATTGTTAGTTTTATTTCAATCGGTTTATAAATAAAAAAATAACAATATGAAGTTTTTTGTTTGCTGCTACAAAATTGTTACAAAATAACTGTCTTATTGAATTGGATGAAATTTTTGTTTTTAATGTAGACAATAAATATATTGTTTTTAAAATGTACGTTGCTATTAGAACACGAAAGTAATTTAGATTAGCAAATACATAACTGTGTTGTTAAAGTGGGCTTAGCCGAGATCCAGTCACTAGTATAAGTATAATTGTATATAAAAGTAATATTTTTAAGCACATAAATTAAATAAATAAATACAAATCAAACAGTTGACTTACAGTTTAGATGTGGCATAAAAATTTATGGAACAATCAGAATCCTGTGAATTATTTTCTATATTTTTCATAGCAATGTATGGTGTTGAACTTGTTGCAGATTGAAGATTTATTTTAGAATTAGTTTTTATGTACTCTGTTCTTCCGTTGTCTTCTATCTTTTTGTGAAGCCATTGTATTACTAAAGTAAATGCACATTAATTAAAAAATATAATAAATAAATCTTCATTGAAATATATGTAATGGAAATAAATATAGCTATGTTATTGTATGTTGAATATTATCTATTTTAATAATATATTAATAAAACGATAAAATAAAACTATCAACTAATATTTAAATGGTTTGATAGATGCTGCCATATTTAAGGCTTTATAATATTTACAATATTCTTTTGTTTATTAGCTTCATACTGTATACCACACACAAAAATAAACTTTTCTTAACTAATTTGAAAAATCAATAATAACAACACTAATAAAATTAAGAAAATTATTTATCCAAAAATATGTATTATAAATTAATCTTAATATAAAATTTGGCAGTATTATAAATTAATTCATTTGAATGTAATAAAGTTATACCCATGTTGTTATTTTTAATAGTGTCATCGCGATCCTTCAGTGCTTGTTCATTGAGCTCATTCTTTTCCTTGAGTGTATCAAATTCTTGTTTTATTTTATCCCAATGTTCTTTTAAAGTTTCCTTTTCACGTTTTAAATCATATATTTCTTTAGTGTTACGTTCAATTACTTTTTCTTGCTCTAACGCAATTGATGTTCTGCATAAAAGCTTAAATAAATAACCAAATTAAAGTAGATTAGAAAAAATATATTGTTTTTGAATTTAGTAATCCCGCATTTAGCAGGCTAGGCAAAGGGAATCAAGTGTTAAAACATTTCATTCCCACTCTCTCCGCCCAGTTTCGATTTGTGCACAGCAGAACCTCAACGCCGAGCTTAATCCTCTTATCAAAGACTAGTGGACCCGGACGCG
>FASU01037817.1:0-10142 GCA_001486225.1 Heliconius pardalinus sergestus
GCCAATGTTCTTCTTGTCTCGATTGTAGGATGAAACACTTATATATAAATAAAGTGCCTTACTCATATATTTATTTTAACGCATCTCATATAATTTGCAAGGTAAATAAGAAAAATGAAGGAGACTTTGCTGTCAACTAATACACACACATATTGCTAATTATTAGTCACTATCTGTTACTTGTGACTTCGTTCCCGTAATTAATTGGAAATTAGTAAGAGTTCTGTATGACATACTGTTAGTGCCCGTGGTAAATCTGACCGTGGGTAAAGTGTGTTACTATAGGCTGCTGAATAAATGAAGTATCTAATAGAAAAAACTTTACTTAATTTTAAGTATGTAGCCTGTATTCTGAGACTAGAGAGTTAAACTAAATAAATTCCTCAGCTTAATATGATTTATGTAGATAGTATAGATATAATCAAATTCGACATAATCTTACGGAAAATTGGTATCTTCTTTTAAATTAAACAATTTTTAAATCCAAATATTATATTTGTTAATTTTTCCAGGATGTCGGCGGCTACAGCTGAAGAACGTGACGAATGGATCGAATGCTTGCGTCGTTCCATAAGTCACAATCCCTTCTATGATATGCTCGCGCAACGTAAGAAAAAAGCTCAACATAACCTTCATTCTGGCTCGCACTAGCAAAAGTTATCGTTTGACAGCGCCTGTCAAAACCTTCTTCTATGTTAGTTCGGTACTTGGATTATGGCGTTTCGAGCGCTTTCTAGAATGTTCTAGCGCTCGTCAGCTCATGTCAGCTGTCAGTTCTTCTCAATGTCAATGGTTGTTACTTATGTTTGCCATTGTGATGATAGTTTGCGCAGATTATAGAATACATGAGTGGTTGCAGATAATAAATATATACAGGTTTATTTGGAGTTGTGTTCTATTGCACGAAATGTGGGTAGTTGTGAAATTTGCGATTTAATTAAAATAACTGCACTTAAAAAATTATACACTATATTTTCAACACTATTTCAAAAGAAATCTAATGACGTCTTGAGACAGAGTGATAGGCTGACATGAATGTTAAGATACATTATACAATAATATTTTAACAACTGATGTTTTTTATAGAAAATATTAAATAATTTATAGCGCTTAACCAAAAACTAGGAACATCACTCGTCTTCTATACAATTCTAATAACAATTAGTCCAGAATTAGGTATTAGCAAAATTTTAGAACACCAATTTATTATTTGTATGAAGCTAGAATTTCTTTGGAAATGTTTCTTAAATAATGTGGAGTGTACAAGATACAAACAAATACAACAAGGGTTTTTAAATAATAATTATTATTTATATATAATCGTAAAATGTGTATATAACAGTGACAACAGTGACAGCTATAAAATGATTATATGTATGTATAATAATTAGTGGATGTTTCAATACTTTGTATCCTTGTAGTCAAAGTCAAAAGTGTTGAAATTTGTTTGTTTAAAGTGATATAGATCAAGAATAATATTTAAAGCAAGTTGATTTAAGTATAAAACGCGGCGTTGACACCCGCCACTCAACACGCAATGTCTCGAAAATTAGTCGAATAGTGGACAATGGAATGTCTTACTACTACGTTCTCTCTGCCTACCCTGCTATATGCGGGATAACCAGTCAAGACCTAACTTTTTGTAACAAATTTTTATGTACATGAATATTATACATAAAATTTGTTGTTGATTTAAGGCTAGGCGCATTTCATTTATAAATAACTTCATGTTATGTTATACTGAATTTAAATAATTTAATCTGTATTAAAATATTTAAAGGTAAGTTTTCAAGGCAAAATTTGACATACAGTGAAACAAAAATATACTTATTTTTAAAATGCGTCTAGCTTTATCACTTTTGTTTTAACGGCCTTAATATTAAAAAAATATGATCGTTTGTATTATAAAGAAGGCGGCCAAAAATTGTATTTGTAAATCAGTTATATTGTTATAGCAGTTTGATTTGCATGTCTATATTGGGGTTGATTTATTTCAAGATATAAATTAAGAGTCTCTTGAACTGTTGCTATATTGCATGCAGTGTTGGTGAAGATGAAAATCGTAATATAATATAACTTTTTGACATGATATTTAAAAAAAAAACAAATATTAAATTTTAAAGTAGCATGACTTACCTGTTCCTCTTAGAAAACGCCCAAGCGCCCTGTCTAAGCCACTTGGCGGTTACTAAGAGGTGCAGATTCGAGTCCCGTTACCATCCTCATTGTGGAAGTAGTTTAAAATAATATTTAACAGAAGTTTAAATCATCGATCGTTTTTAAATAAAGCCTAAAAATAAACAATTAGTTTTAAAAGTAAATTTATGCGATATACGAATAAATTTATTCATATATCTTATAATCTTCGCCAACAAATTGTATATATAATTACTCCTTGGGCGCTAATTTTATAATATTAAAAATTCAAAGTAACAGTCAACCGTTTCAAAACACTGCAGTTACGGTAAATAATGATGAATTGTGATATTTACAGCCATAATACAATGTTCTAGTTGTACTGATATGAACAATACAATATATTATATACCATGAGTCAGTCGGCTAACTCGTGGTCGGCGTTTGATATATGTCCATGTAAATAACGAAAGCAAGACTGAGAATTAATGTATGAAAATATTGTATCTATCGTAGATTATATCATAAATAATATTATACGAGATGCCGTCGTAGCTCAGCGGCTGATTGTATTCGCGACGGATAAGTGAATTATTTTTATTTCTCCGCTCTGCTAATAAGACAAACCACTCTCCATTCAATATGGTGAAATTTGGGTGGACATAAGGAATATTTAATGGTACTTTTTAATAATCATATGGCGGATCTGATTAAGAAATATTAATACAAAATAATCATCAAGTAATATATCCCTAAATTATTGTTGTTTCATTTATGATATAATGTATGAAAGGCTACAATATATAACCGCCCCTATTAACGAAATTATTTGCGTTTTGGTATCTAATTTTTTTTATGTGTATTATATTTGAAATAGCTAGGGTTTTACAAATTTATTGATTGCTTCTCGTTGCTTTGACAATAATTCTTTTATTACAACGGTTTCTTGCAATTTGAAACTGGTATTATAAATAATGTTTAATTAATTATACATGTTAATTAATATATTGATTAGTGGAAATTTGTATTTATTAAAAAGTATTACGTGATGTATGATAAAGTTAGTGTAACAGTAGTATAGTGTAATATAGCTATCGTATATCTTATAATGTAAATATGGCTTCATAGGTTTAAGGAAAATAAGTTTTTTTTTTACTTTATTACTCGATTGCAACCTTTGCTTTTTTTATTGATTATATTGAAAACGAAAATTCTAATTGCCAATGAAAATGAGATGCAATATGGTTTCATTTCTCATTAAAGTCGAGTGAATATTCGCCATTCTTTAAATTTAAGTTTGTTTATTGATATAAATAACATTGTGGGTAAAAAAAACGCAGCTGTGAATCTTTACATCTTTAATTTTTATTTTGCAATATAGTAATTTGACTTTGTAAATTTGTCTTACTCTATGGGAAAATTACTAAATATAATAATGACTATTGTTATTCTGATGTCAGATTGCTTGAAGTAAATAGATTGTGTGATAATGCAACAATTTGTCAACTAAATTGTTCTTTTTTTCGATTTCATCATAAAGTAACTTTACATTTTTACTAGTTTTCTCGCCTGTCTCCTGTCCTGCGTAACCTATACTGTTTACTTTTTAAAAATTACAGTAAATTTTACTATTATTTATTTACTTTAGCAGGCAGTCTTTTAATGTTGTATTTATTATAGTTGGGCGTTATAGTTATACTTTCATAATGCACGATATTGTTATATTATGTTTTGTTTCTAACTGTTATAATATTTATTAATATCATATCATATTGATGACGAGACGATGTATGTCCTTAATTGACCACGGGCTTGACTGTCTACTCGATGACGGCTGAATAACTATCGAATATCTCCAATCATTGCCGAACCGACGCGCTATTTCTATTACAGATTATAAATATTATAACAGTTGAAAATAAATCGTGATTATAATATTATAAATTTATAGTAAAATATATTATCTGTTGCATATTATAACAACCAACTGGTACTATCAAATCGATAGGCCCGAGGTAAAGTATCGAAAGTGATAAATCGCAAATGTTTCTATCGCTCTTTTGATCAATTACGAGTGTAGTTTAATTATTTTTTCAAAAAATTTCAAGTAATTAGTTATTTATGCGTTTTTTAAACGTGTGAATAATCGAAAACTATCTTTTATAATAGTTTAAAACAGCAATGAAAGAAATTTGTAATTTTTCACATTCGATACTTTACTTAGGGACCGTCGAATTATTGTCTACTTAGTTATTGAACGTTTTGTCAAATAAAAGCGTTTGAAATCATCATTGCACAATGTTAACGTCAATTTAATACCGATTGTAAATATTCATATACAAATATTAAACTTAGTCTATACGTATATTAATTAGGGAAAGGTGCCTATGATCTGTAATTAGGTTAATTAAAGTAGGCGGTGGTCGTAAGTTGTGTACATTCGCGTTGAAACATTAATTTATATCAATCATTATGTAGTGATTTACAATTGTGACAGCAGATGTGCATAATAATGGTGTTGTAAATAATTTTGTATGAAACAAATACATTATTATCATTATTTATTGACTTGTTTTTTTCCCTATCTTTTTATTTGCAATAGCTCGAGAAAAATGTCGTATAAATTATTTAATGAATAATATGCATTTATTACTGGCATCAGGCTATCTTTTTCCGTGTTATTTTACAAAACTATTAAAATAAATATAATTCTGAAATTATTTTATTTATACCTACTAAGACTAGAGCAATTATATTTTATAAAATGTTAATATCTTATAAGTAATAATAGTAATAACGACAGGTAATAAAGATTACTTACGTGATGATTGGATTGGAATAATAAATCGTAATGGAAATATTGAAATGGATATTAAAGTCGCAATTAAATTCAATATATATTTTTTTATATCTTTATTGAACGAGATAATTCAAATAGAATTAATTAAAGTAATTTTCCATTAAAAATATTACTCAAATATAATGCAAAATATTAGTAGTTAATTATTTAGCTTTGGTGGGTGCTTGTGTGAAAGGGGTAGTAACCGCAGGGGAATGCCCTGAGCACGTTAATCACCGCTAATAAAAAAAAAAAGAATAAATTAGCACCTAGTTAGATAAGTCTTAGACAAATTTATAAAAGAAACGTGTACAGATTAATTTAGTTCAGTTAAGTTTTTTAATTATAGTGCTTCGAGCGTGCCAGTTGAGCACTAATCACTTCGCAATGTCACGTTGTATGTAGATTAATTTAAACAATCATTTGTATATCACGTTAAGTAAACATGAGCTGACGTGACTGACACATTATAATGGGTTAAGGAGCTCGTTACACATATATTTTAACAAAGCAAACGTCTTTCAAGCGTGACGTTCAAGTTGGTTTCCTTTTCCGTTGGTGAAACGTCCGTTGCGTAAATTTACTGAAATAATTCACTTGAAAGTACTTAATTATTGCAATTCTGTAATATACCCTCTTTATAATTTCAAGATATTTTACTTATCTTAAACACTTAAAGTGGTATTAGGTACAGTTTATTTAAAATTATTTTTAAATTGATTAGTGAAATGAGTATCTGCCATTGTGGACCGGGGATAAACATATATGATTGCTTTAACTAGGAAGAAAAAAAATGTCTGTGTACTTATACTTCGTTATAAGTTATACTTCATTGGCGTATCAAGATAAAAATCTTTCTAAAAATTTTATCCTTCGTATTAATTTACGTTAGAAGAAAAAACTACATTATAATAGGAAAAAATACTTTCTCAAAAGAAAAAAAGAATTTAGAAAGAAAGAATTTCTTACTTCTTAATTATTTCTTACTTAATTTTTACCCAAACACGCCATAAGAAGTATGACTTTAAAAAGCTTCATATAGATTTATATGCTTTTTGCTTTTTTTACAAGTCTTTTCGTGAATCAATCAATATCTTTCAAGCATTTGTATATTTACGTAGGTGTTTTGCGTAAAAACCTTGTGAGTGACACACCTCACTCTAGGTATTTGTAAAATACAAGTTATATAAGCATTAGATTGAAGTACATACATAATTACATGCTTATGTAATATTTTTTGTTTTATTATTATTATGTAACTATATTTGAGGAATAGGCGGAGAGTCAGGGCTCTCAGGACATAGGTGTTCAGCGGTGAACGGTAGCTGGCTGATGTTGATGATAATGATGATTTAAGAAAATAATAAAACAATTAAAAGTTTACTTAATTAATGTTAATTAATGAGAGATGTTAATACGTAACCTTTTAATTAATATATTATCAATATTTATTACGGACATTATTTTTAAAATGTCGTTTATTATCATAAAAATAAAGTTATAAAATATATAATACAGTATAGCTTACAGTATTGGAATAATATATATTCTAGACTATTTTCTTGACGCAACAGTATACATAATTTATATCCTAAGCAATGTGAATAAGTTATTAATTTTAATAGCTATTTATACATGTTTAACTATGTTTTTTAAATTTACTTTGGTAAATTATAGATACGTTCAGCCCATTATTTTATATAGGTACAAGTTTCACATACATTTTTTTCAGTTTCACGCTTCATCCCGCATACAGCAGGATAGGCAGAGGGAATCTAGCGTTAAGAAATTTTTCCCATTTTCCGCTGAATTTTCCAGGCCTTGCGTGTTGAGTTGCTTGTTGTTGCGCTTTGCCTTATTACCACAGCAAAGAAGTAAAAATATTAATAAATAATAATTCATTTTCTGAGTGGGTGTTGAACCCAAAACGGTCGCGTTAACAGTCACACGCTAGTGCCACTGCGCCACGACGGCCTCAGTGTTTCATTGATGATGTTAAATGAATAATTTAAATGTTAAATGAAAAAATTAAATAATAGTATAATGAAATACATAAATATCCATGTACATAAAATGACCAATTAAATGGTAGTTGAACATTTGTGTCAACAATGCTCGTGTGCGAATTTACATAAAAAATGATTTAATTTGTTCTTAAAGAAAATTATGCGCATTTGCTGTATGGCTATGGAAAATATTTTAAAAAGGTATCTATCATTTGTTACCCGACTTCGGCGAAGCAAATAAAAGGGTTATGATTTAATTCTTCGAGTGGGGATTGAACCCACAACCAGTTGCGTTTACTGTCACACACGTGTGCCACTGCGCCTATTTAGACATAATCATAGAACAACGTAAGTATTAGCTATTATTGTAATACAAGTTTTTCCCATATACGGGAAATCCTTTATGAACATGTCATTAGTCAAACTAATAGTTTTCTAGAAAACGTAATTTAGAATATGATTTTGAGTTTCGATTTCCTAGTATTTTATTCATATTTCTTGTTCTTATAAAATTAATACACGATAACTGAAGAAGCTGGTAAAATTCTTTAACTTTACTGAGTCTATATTACATTAATTTTCTACTATTAACAGCAAATATTTTTAACATTATTTAAATAGTTCTCAAGTACAGCAACTAACAATATTTTATTAGGGTATTAAGCCTAGATGGTATCGTGGTTTAAGCGTATTTATACAAGACGACTACCCATTTGACCTCTGCGGACGTCAAGGTCTTGGTATTTAACACAGGGCACACATCAGGGCTTTAATTAACTTTACGGCATTCCTTATACCAGCAGTTCTAATTCCATAAAATGTCCTATAGCTGATCGTGGAGTCGCAATTTAGTATTAGATAGATATTTAATTATATGTACATGAGGGTTGCATTTATTTATTTTACCAATTAGTAAAATTCTTAATATGTGATATTTTTATTAAATTAAACAAAAATCACCTAAACACTGTTAGTGCTAATACATTCCGTTCCCCATTTTCCATCAAATTCTGGAGGCATACGTGTTGAGTGGCGGAACTCAACTTCGCACTTAAACGGATGTGTACTAACATACATTTTTTTTAATGTATTGCTACTATTAAAAAAAATACTTTATTTTTAATTTTTCTATGAATTGTTCATTAAATATTACTGAATATTATTATAAAAATATCAGTCGATTGGCAATTGTTGAGTGTACCGATTATTAAAATCTATTACGAAATAGTAACAAAGGTCTTAACACATCGTTGCTGGTCAATTAGAGAGTCTTCGCTAAAAATTAACATTGACACGTAGAGTCGTGCAGTGTGAAAAACTCAAGCACAGGCTTCGTCTATATTATTATAGCCAATATCACTACCTCATCTTGGCAAAGATCTTGTAGCTATTAAACTACTAATCCGATTTTGATAAAACTTAGCTAAGAACCACTACGATGAACAAGGCTTTTGATTAAAAAAATTAAATATGTATTTTCTAGCAAATTGCATTGTCTGAAAGAGTTTAAGAGATATAAATAGAACTTACTGTATGAACGTCCCTCAGTATATTTAGCTGATTTAAGCTTCGTTTTTTAACTTCACTATATCCCGCACACTTCATAGTACGCAGAGGAGTCCTAGTGTTAAGACACTACGTCTCTAGTGGAGATCGAACCTACAACCTGCCGCGTTTACGGTCACACACTAGTGCCCTTGCTCCATGACTATTACTACAATATTATTGAATTAACAAATTTATATTTTTCTTTAGCAAAGAAGCAAAAGGACACATAAAAATAGTTCAGTTAATATTTCTTGTATGAAAAGTAAAATATATTTTTTACGAAGTCACCTTAAACGTTTCTTGAGTATAAATAGAGGCCATCATTTACGTAATTGTTATGAAAATTCGTTCACGCTCGAATACTATTCAGGGATTACATTTAATTTTGATATTATGGTAATATTCAAAGTAGCAAATTATGTTAAAGGAACTATTTTCACCGACGCTCACGTCATCCGTAAACGAAACGTGAAAAATATTATTTACTATTTTTCAAATATCTCTGGCAATATATAGAACATATTTAGTTAGCTAGTATTAATTTAGTTATTTTTTAAATATAAGCAATAGATAATTAGATGCTTTTATTAATATAAAATTATTAATGTTAATCATCTTCGCTTACTTAGCTACAACTTGCCACGCCAAGGTAGTTTTAATATTTGAAAAATCCAAGTTGGTTTTAGTGTCGGGGTCAAACTTGTTTAAAAAATTCAAAATATTTTTATTAACGCCAGAGCCCATTTATAGGGCATTTAACACCCAATGCCTCCAGAATTTAGAAAGTGGGGAATGAAAGTATCTAACATTAGGTTCTTAGATTCCCTTACCTTGTTATATGCAGGATAGAGAGTGAAAAAAAAATGTAAACACGTCATCACATACACATGCGTTCACAATTACATATATATATAATTTATACATGGATATGCTTGTTTCGATATAAATTTTAATTTTTTATAACCTTAAACAATTTTTACATACATATTTAAAGTGCTGGTACATGTACGATAGCTTGAAATTAAAATGAACGCCCGCTTATTATTATGAAATAAGCATTTATTACTTAAATAGTAAACAAATTTGTTTGTGTATCCAATTAAGTAATATAATGTGCACTCACTATTTATCTTTTGCTCCATCGATGCTATGGTAATAAGCTATTTAAAATAACGATTTTGAATTCGATGAAGCTGCCTTTGTTATGTAGAGACCATCTCTCTTTGAAATTTAGTGAAGCATTAGAAAAAATATATAAGGAAAATATAATTATATTGAAAAGTTAATTAACACGCGGCCAGTAAATTTTGTACGACACGCAACGTCTTAGTAATAATCGATAGCTCTGGAAAACTTGTGTCCGGCGTTCTC
Source organism: Heliconius pardalinus sergestus (assembly GCA_001486225.1). Lineage (NCBI taxonomy): Eukaryota > Metazoa > Arthropoda > Insecta > Lepidoptera > Nymphalidae > Heliconius > Heliconius pardalinus. Next base: position 9,901 of record FASU01037817.1, read on the forward strand.
GGAAAACCTTGCAAATGATATCATTAAATTACATATGTATAGATTTTTTTTGAGTTTCACGATGCATCCCTCCGTTAGGAAGAAAGAGAGAGAATGTTAAGACAGTTCATTTCCCATTTTCCGCCGAATTTTGGAGGTATTGAGTGTTGAATGACGGTGTTATAAAATAACAACGTTCATATTTTAAAATAGTATAACAATATTGAAAAACTAGCGGCCCGCCCGCGGCTTAGCCTGCGTGA
>FASU01037841.1:0-12484 GCA_001486225.1 Heliconius pardalinus sergestus
TAAGGTTCGGGGAGCTCTTTAACGAATCGTATAACTTGTAATGAAGGCTAATTCTTTCATTAACTCGGCGTGACAATAGGAAAAGTGTATAGCAAACGAAAATAAATGTTCTGTAGTTTTTGTGCAAATTACAAACCTATATTTACTAGGAAACCGTATTCGAATGTGTGTAACATATTACAGGTCTAAGTACCTATACATTTTTTTGTACAATCTTAATGTTTTTTAAATTTAAAACTTAGATTATATATTTAGAGATTTTGAGATCCTGACGAAAATTACAAGTTACAAATACGAATATTATTAAAATTTAATATTTCCTCCATGTGTTTTTGTATAAGTATTACTAGTATGGCTAATATAAATGTATTATTAGTCATTAGAAGCTTATAACAGCACTGGAAGTGCACCAAGATTAGCTTCATCTGATACCAGTGTCTGCACTCCAAATGCATTTTATCTCATTTATCAAAACGTAAATCGCAATCCGATCTGACAAGGCGTTAATGGGTAGCTGAATGCAATTTTAGCACCCCCGGGCCCCGGCCGAACATAACCGAATTTCTTTTTTGTATCAACGATATATTCAACTCAGTTACAATGGACTTATTTGTTTAAATTTCTTTTGAATTTATGTTGTTTTATAATACATGAACATACTAAATTATTCATATATATCTTAAAACTACGTAATCAATAAGTGAAGTACTAATTTATTTAAGAAAAAAAAATGCCTAATGCCTGCTAATTTATTTAAGAAAAAAAATCCACCGCCCAAAATCCTTTTTTTTAGTATGGATTACGGAGCCTATATTTATTAAGAACATAAAAAAACCCATATAAATATTAAAGTGACAAAAGAAAGTCTCCTATATTTTAGTCCTCCCCCATTACAACTTTAAATCAATTCAAATGGAGTACTTTTCGATACGAATTATATCGAGTCTATTACTGCATCACCCCGAGTGCGATATAAAGCGAAAATTGGATTTACAGTGACAATCGAAGGCGCCGCCGTCAAAGGCAGCCCACGATATGTTTGCTCAAATACGTCGAAACTACCCTCCATTCTTATAACACTGCTCGGTCAAGATATTTTCACCTTTCATGTCATTTGTAATATATGAAAATATTATGTGATAATAATAAGAATTCCATTGTAATTCTATTCATCACATATATATATTATCTATAGTACCAAAAGTATACCATATTGTAATCAAATGCAAAATGATATACATGAGACCGTCGTGGCCCAGTGGCTCAAACATGTGACCGTAAACGCGATGGTTGTGAGTTCGATTTCCACTCGAGGAAATTAATTATTATTTATTAACATTTTCATTTCTACGCTCTGCTAAAAAATCAAACTCTGGCCTTGCATTTCAATACGCAATGTCTTGAAAATTCAGCGGAAATTGGGGAATAGAGTGTCTTAACATTAGGTTCCCTCTGCCTTATCTATTATATGTGGGATACATTGTGAAACAAAAAAATATATATATACCAACATAGTATGGGTTCCTAATTTTTCAAAGTTTAGCATAATATTTACTAAAACAACAGTGAAAACATAAGCGCAACTAATGCAATTTACAAAGCAGGCAATCAAGACCACCATATTGTTGCAGTCCCCGTCAAAGAGCCCAAAGGAAGCTTCTTAATAATTAATTGATGCTTAAACGCGCTGACGTCTTGCGAGTCAAAGGGGGCTAACAGCTATGCATATGCTCTTAAGTGGAAGTTGTTTGACTCTAACTATTCACGTCATATTGTGATTGATTTTGTAGGAGTTTGGGAAATTACATTTTGTTAGCTCTTAGCTATTTGTTACTTAGTGTTGTAAGTAATTGTGAGAAGGTTTTTTACGTATACAAAATTATTTAAAATCTACTTTTACTTTGTTGTCTTCTTTATGAAAAATTCAATTTCTTTGTCAGTTAAATCAAAACTTGCTTTAATAAAAATTAAACCAAAACCAACATTTAACTAATGGACATTAAAACGATGATATTAGTGTATTCGAAAACTTCAATTAGAACATGGAATTGAAGAGCCATTAATCAAATAAAAAGTCATGATTACCCTCGAATCTTGATGGCTAATTGAATATGGCACTCGGTATAATTGAACTTGAATGACGACTTCTGCTTTCAAATGGATTTTTTGGAAGATAAAATCTATGAAAAGGGGGAATAAAATAAAAATATCATAAAAATATTTAAGACAACATATAAAGATTACCTATTACTTTTTACGTGAGACTGTAAACGTAATTGTTGTGGGTTCGATTCCCACTTGAGGGACTGAATTATTTAATATTTTCATTTCCTCAGTCTGGTAACAAGACAAAACGTGAAAAAGTAAACTTTCTAAGTTTTTATATGAAAATTTAACAATTTCCTTTCCAACTCTTTTAATTTTATAAATTCCAAAAAAAAAACTAAATAGAATACAAGAAATTTACATTGAATTCTGAAGCGTAAAACACACACGAATGTTTTATACTTCACATAGACGGTATTTACCTCCCTTTAACCACGAACACGCGATATGATAAAAGTGACAACCGCGGTTTTCTTGAATTTATATACTAACAAAAATATAAAATTATTGTACGATTCTCGAAATGTTTAAAGCAATTAGATAACTTTTCTAATCTTATAAGAGATCATTTTAGGCCGAAATCGATAGGCACTACTTTATTAATATAAATAGCTATTTTAACGTCAACAATACAATTTCATTTTGTTCATATTTCACTTGAAGAATAAAGTTATTATATATTATAAATCTCTAATATAACAATCGAATTTCCTCAAGAAAAGACGCAAAGAGAGGATGATAAAACCCTGTCACTAATTAAATGGGCCTGAGTCGTCCTCTTAATAGATTTGTCGCTAATTTGGAATCATATAAAAAATTGGATTGAAATTTAAATTATTTTTCAAGAGAGTAATGTTTTTCAGAGATGGTAAAGTACTTGGTCTCTGTAAACGAGGTATATCGATACACATACCAGAAATTTTATTCTGTAATATATGTAACATATTGAGTATAGTAGGTTCCGTATATCTATTAAGCAGTAATATTAAGAATTATAACGATGTAATTTTAAACATTCTAACAAAAATAAAATTAAAAATAAAACAATTTCCCCACCTTTTAAGATGGTAATGTAAAAACCAGTCCATAGATTAGAAACAACACGAGGATCCGACTAGTTGCAATTCATCATTATTATTCCAGACAATTTATCAAGCGGTTGGCTCGCCTCGCCCGTCCGGATCGCACATTCTAACGAGATGGTGAATTTTCACCGAATAATTTCCGAACCGACGAATCACGTATTGGAATCCGAAATGAGGTCGAAATTGAGATAGAAGACTTGTACATGGTTTAGGATAAAAGTATTTTAAGATCTATGTAAGGAAACGGAAATTCTAAAATTATAATCTAAACTGGTATTTAGCGAAAAATATTATTATGCTTTGAAACTGTGAAGAAAATAATTTTCTGAACGCTATCATATTTTTCACTGGGAAATATGTTTTTACTTCATAATATTTTAATAGAATATAGTAGTATTTTTAAGATTATGTATGTACATAATTAGCACACTTAATTTTTTATAACAACTATTCAAATGCAATTTAAGCAAAAACGATTCAAGGAGAATACTTCATAACTTAATATTGTTAAAATTTATTATGACGGGGTATAATATTTCATAATGTGGAATTGTTTACTATAAAATCATATATGTGATAAAATTAAAATATATCACCAAAACATAGTAAAAAAAAACGATCAAATTAACTTAATATTTATGCTACAGAGTTTCTACAGCAGTCGAAGGGTCGATACGATTATAGAAGCTTATTACTTCGACTCTATCATATTTCAATTTACGATCGTCACCCGGACTTATCGAGCAGAAAAATCAGAGGGTACCGCATGTACTGACATAAATCAGAAGTGAGACGTCTCATTACTGCACTGCCTTGATATATTCACTTCATCTGACACATAAATGATATATCCAAATATGATATTCCTTGAAACAATAAGACAATAGTGCTCGTAATTTTAAGAAATCAAAACCACCACTAAAATTACATAGAAAATTTAAGTTAAACAGAAGTATTAGATAAAGTCCACCACGGTAAGAAAATGCTTGGTGGGAGGAAATAAGAAAGCGGTCCTAGTTGCTAAGTCTTGTACAGTTTCTGTCGCTATCTCTTGGATAAGGGGCCTAATCACCAGTCGTCGTGTCTGTATCGGGCCGTTGCGGAGCGCGGCCCTCCCCAGGGTACGCTTTTGGGACCAGTTTTCTTTTTGGTTTACATTACGCTGAAAGTGTGTCGAATTTTTTCGTTATGTCTCACTTTGTTTGCTGATTTGCCTTAATGTTTTGGAATAAATGTTTATAATTCTATAAAAATATATATTTCAATAATACTTTAATACTGTGATCTTACAAAATTCTTAAAGTTATTTAGTCTCGCTCTCCTAAAAGCAAGTGCAAACCTATTATTAAAGACTTGTGAAGTTATCGAAACTTTAGCTGTGGAACGGCAAACCTGTTCAGTTCGCGCACCAACAAACTTGTGTTTGCAAACTATATTTGTAATATAAATTTATTGCTTATGGTTAAGTTCACTCTCTACATATATATCCTTATACGTATAAGATATTATATATATATTTTTGTGTAAAAAAATGTGAAATTTATTTATATTTAATACGCTAATACATACATTCTAACAAACAATATATTTTATATAATATTATTAATTTTACCACAAACATTTGAAATAAAAATTTTACAATTAACGTTTACTAAAAATAAAACAAAAAACTAAATATTAATGAACACAAAACGTTCTTTTAAAGCAATAAGTATCAAAAACGTAATAGAGAAATCAGCCGCTCAGAAACAAATTTATTTGGCGAAAAGAAAAGAGAGGCGCACGGCGCACGGCGGCGCGGCGTATCTAATGAGATAATATAATAGCAGTGATTCGCTCCTACCACTGTTCACAGGACCGAAAATTACCGGAAAACTGCAGGAAGGGAAAACCTCGGTTTTAGAACGTTACATTTCCCTAATGTAAAATTAGAATTTTGCCTGCCAAATAGATTTTTCATTGCGGTCTTATGAAATCTGTGAAGTTTTACGTGAAGATAAGGACTTTTAGCATATAATAGTGATTATGGTTTTAGAATAAGCCTGTTAATAAGTGTTAATAATTTTAATATTAACCAGCATTGTTGCCTTATTAATGTGGATAAAATATACTTTTCTAGTAACAACCATGAGAGGGTCATATCGAATTGGTAATCGATTTTGTCGCTCCCGAAATAGGGTGTAAAGATCCCATTGTAATATAGATGCCAGCCATATGTCGAATAAGGTCACATCCATTCGGTTTTTTTACCATTTAGAATGAAATGGAAATCGTATAAATAACAAATTAAGAATATTTTATAGTTTTTATAATTTTAGAATTTCGCATACCTATTATAAGAAATATAAGAAAAAAAATGTGCAATATTTAATATTGTTCGATCTGAAAATCAGATCAGAATGAATCTGAACGAAAATCAGAAATCAAATCTGAACGAACAAACTTGAATTGAGTTTTTTTCTAAAACAAAGAACTATAATAATCAATTACCGTCCCTAGTTTTTAATATCGAAACAACATTAAAATGTAGCTACTATTTAATCCGTTAATAGCTATTCCGGTCACAATATGTTTAACATGAGTATGGCTTAATACCCCTCGACTATCGCTTTAAATTGAAGCACGACAAAACATCTTAATCATTCCGCTTCATAAAATCCTTAAGTGATTGCGTGGATGGGACAGATCGCGTGGGTCGGAATTGATTTGGAAAGTCCATCTCTTAAAGTACCTGCACCCTGCACCCCTATCGATATTGTGATTGTAATTGCACCTTTATGGATTGATACAATTTCGTAGGGGTTGTAGCGCCACTTATATATTTTCTTTAGGATTATTTGCATGTCATTCGGATTTAATGTAGCCCAACCTAACGTTAGTACAGTTACATTTATGTTATGAAAAAAAACACCAACTTTTTTGTGGTTTTTTACTTTAAAAAAATATATTTAAGTGAACATCGTTTTATTAAAAGCAAGCATGTTTTTGTTTAAAAAAACTGTAAAAAATATGCTCAGTGAAAATTTCCATAGCTGAATACAGCATCGCATAAGTTAATAGTAGAGCCGGGCGCGAGTAGCGGCGGGCGGCGGGCGGCGGCGGGCAGAGATAATGAAATTGTGTACAGAAGCGCAACGAGCCGCGATCGTGTCTCGGGCAAAAATCCACTTAACAAATTGCTGCTGATTCGAAGGGTTCAGGATTGTTGGCTGCTTTTACCGTCACGTCAGTTATTCGCTCCGTTATTGATACTCAAACGCGACCGTCCCGCGGTTACTACACTACTAGGACTAGAACATCAAATATTTAAATGTCAATATATCTGGTGCACACGATTAATAAATTATCATTATTTTTTCATAAAAAATAATAACATATGCAATAAAGATATGTTTTCATCCCCAAAATTACCCTTTATGACACATAAAATAATTAAAACATCAACAAAATGTATTATTTCAGACCGCGCGTCCAGTACGAGGAGGCACTACTCACGAATGCAAAAGCAACATAGTGAATTCGTTGGCGTCGTTTCGCACGCAATTGCACAATTTCAATTATGGTATTAGTACGCGAGTGTACATTACATGGGCGAGGCGGACGGCTGATGGATTAATATGTGAAGTACTCTTCAGTATGGAACCTCATGATAAAGTCGTTATTTTTAAATATCGACGATCAAAGACTTAATAGACTATAAATATTCATCGGTCAATCCTATTTCGGGTTTTCTCTGATTATGAATAACTGACACGGCGCAGAGTTTAATTTCCACACATCAAACGGCGCAATATCGCAAGTTTATTCGTGGTTGTGAAATTCCAGGATCAACTTCATGCCCCGTCGAAAAGCAAAGGAAAGTTCGCATACAAAGGCCGTCATTGAATTTTTTTGTTTCCAAGGTACAAAAAATTTGAATCGAGCGAATTACAAAACCGACAAACGAATTGGTAGGGCTGTCACCAAATGTAACCACAACAAAATAATTATTTTCACCTGATAAATAAACACTAAGCGATTTAGTAAGAGATATTCATTCAATAAAGCTATTTAAGTGGTAGTAAAGTCTGATATAATATTTTATATAAAATTTTGCTTACACAAAATTGCTTATTTTTAACAAATAATTCTGCATACTAAATCCGTAATAATGACTCGAGTGTAATCAAATGAATGTTAATAAATAATATAACAAATCCACAACAACTAAATCCTCCAACCCTAAATTGCAAATATCGAGCGATGTTCGAAACGAGAGACGCCTATCTCAATTGAATTCCCGAAAAAGGACGCGAAATAAAAGCAGCAAGGTACGTACCCTCACCTTTGGATAGTGCTCACTCTATTGAAATTTCGATATTTGTCAGTCTGATTAGCTTCCTCCATCGGATCCGAGTGAATGAATGAATGAGAGAATGAGTGAATGAGTGAATGACTCAGCGTGAGACGTCAGCCAATTACTGGTATAGCTCGCTCGCTATAAGAGCAAATTGCGGCCTACGTTTGTATGGACGAACAATAGCTTTGTCGTGTTTGTTTAAACGTTCATTGTAAATGGTGGAACTTTGCCTATCAACCATTTTAATTTACCTTCCACGTGTACGTATGAAGGAATATACAAACTCTTGTTTTTTATTTTGCGAAGTTAAGGACAAAATGTCATAGTACAACAGCAAATTCGCTATCATAATATTCATGTTTCGTCTAACTTTAAAATATATGTAAGTAGCGTTTTCATAATAAAAATGGTTGAGAAACTTAGAAAACTTGTAAAGTTTTGTTCTACAAAAATACATTTGTCAATGTTAAATGTGCTTGTAGATAATAATAGAGCGTATAAAGGGAGCTATTTAAAAGAAAACAAAGATATAATGTTTGAAACATTATAACAATACAATGGCTATTATATTATAAAAAATAAGTATTTTTTTCATTCATAGGTATAAAGAATATAACACTTACCGATCTATTATTACGGGATCTGATGGAGTCTCGTTCCTGTTGCCGCAACTTTTCTTGTCACAACAACGACTGTAAAAATACTATGTTTTAGTCTTACGGTACTTAAAGTATATATTTTTTTTCTTTTATGTGTCATGTAATATTCATTACAGTTGTAATTATTTTTTTTATATAACATGAAATTATAAATATTATTTTTGGCTTAATAGCAATGATGTCAGTCTTATAATTTGTTCATTAATTACAACTTCCTCTCCACCAAAAAACTGTCAATAAACTTCAACACAAACCTTAATAGATACATAACATGCGAACATAATTTCGTTACAAAGCCTTGAAAATTAGTACAATAAATGAAATAAAACAAGGAAGCCGTATCCAGGTTAAGCTAGCGCGCAGGGTGCACGCACCCTATCGCGGCTCCTCGACGCAAAGGGCAAAGACATTGAAAGGACAGACTCCCTCGAGACTCCTCCCCTGAAGACGTCGGAGAGGGACGCACATATCGCGGAGAGAGAGAACGACATATAGCGTCTAAGGTAGAATAAAATTTTAATTGCTCACACAGATACGGTGTGTTGTCACACACATGCGTGAGCGGCGAGACGCGTTAGGCCCGGTCCATACTATAATGCCGATATCAATTTGATGTTATTTTCGGTATGAGACAAAATCTAAAAAGTTACTTTTTAGATAATAAACTTTTAGGTAATAAACAATCTTAAGCTTATTAAAATCTTGGACAAGGAGAATCGGAATAAAGAACTTTGGATCGATTTTAAAACACTTTAATGACTTTATTGAAAAACTTTTAAACTTATTTAAAAATCTAAAAAACTTTACTAATCTGTTCAATTGATATCATACCGATACTACGTTGTCTCTGCCTACTCTGCGATATACAGGATACAACATGGAGCTAAGGAAAGTTTGATCTGTGAAACGCGCTCAGCATTACAGTCTGAACGGGCCCTTACAGTTACGACCGGAAAAACCACCCCAAACAAATGGTTAAATTAATAAGGACATTCACTTCGCGACGTTCCTAGAGTTTTGTAATTACGCAGCCTCTGGGATTGAGTTTGAAATATTGTACCGCAAATGAAACGTTTCCTTTAGTGTTATGTTATTGTGACATACTTATTACTACCTACTTCTTAATTTTAATCTATTTATATGACATTTTTTTATAAATATAGATAGCTGTATGAAAAAGTATATAAGTATCTATCTTTATCTACCATTAATTCTTGTTTTTCTATGACGTGTTCTAAGAAATTTCGACTGTAAGATGACAAGCAATATTTATTTCTCGATAAATATGAGGAACGTGCCTGCTAGGGTATTATTACCTGCACATGACTTCGTGTGTGAGCAACACTCTGCACATTTCAGGGTTCTTGTCCTGTCCCTCGTAGACGATGGGCTAAAATATAATTATTGAATTAATAAAAATAAAATTTATAGGTAATGGTTTTCTTACACTCGAATGCCACTAATTTTAACAATAACCTGAAATTACGAAATTTTTGAAAAACAAATAAAATTATAAAAGTAAACGAAGGAGTCTCTTTCATTTACTTTTATATTTTTACTTGCCTTATTTGACAGAGCACATGTCAGGTGAAACTATTATAGCAACCTAATTTTAATTGTCAAAGTTTATATTCTACATCGCAATAAACGTTAGTCATCCACTATTTATGGCTAGATAAGCTTATTTAAATATTTTTAATTATTTTAATAGTACCGTAACTTGTATATCGTAGTAGCGCGATAACTTAAACGAAATTACGCATACTAAATTAATTAAAAATCCGCGTGTAGATAAGATAATTTTTCGTCTTCATCAAGTTATTGCTTTTTTGCTAATTTATGCACCCTTTTAATACATAATCGCATTTTATTATCTGTGATAAGCATTTGCATAGTTTTAAAATGAAGGATTAAAATGACTTTATGGTTTGTAAACAAAATTTAGTTTATATCCATTTTCTAAGCACTAAAATAAAAAAAATATTTATCGATCTATCATCGGTCGAAGCAAGAAATGGAATTAGATCTAGTCTGTCTAGTCTGATTAGATCAAAATAGAAGTAGTTTTTCTTTGACGTAAATAATATAGTTTTTTTTTACAATTTTTTAAATTTTAAATAATAGTTTACATGAGTTAACTAACTATTCAAAAAAATGTTCATTGTCGTTGACCCTAATATGTGGAGGGTTCTTTATACTAAAAAACCACACAAAGCTACCATTTCGTAGATAGATATTGAACGCATAAATAATTTAAAATTTTTACATGCTAGATATCGACTATAGTAAAACAATTTTTAAGATACTTTCAAAGTTTCTCCCCTACTATAACTCGATGTACCCTACACGTGTCTGTACGTTTATCTATTAATATCTAATTACTGGTCACCCTCAGGCTCGGCGATAATCCTGGTACATTGTACTTAGTTCTGTTATTTAACAAATCAAGTTTATGGGACATTTTTCATTTATTTTTTTCATTTATTCTTATTAAGCCTAAAACTTGAATTTTATGACATAGCAGATATAAATATAATTAAACAATATTTTTTTGCTGCTGAGGCCGTAGTGGCCTAATGGAATGATGGTGGTTTCAATTCCTGCCCGGGAAATTAATTATTTAATATTTTCATTTCTTTACTCTGATAACAAGACAAAGCGCGACGTTGAATTCCGCCACTCAACACTCTGTCTAAAAAAATCAATTGAAAAGGGAGCAGCATGTCTTAACACAGGGTTCCCTCTGCCTATCTTGCTATATAAGCCTAAATATTGCTGACTCAAAAAAACTTGACCCTAACATAACAAACACGATATTTCTATATGAGTAATATCGTATTACACGCGCTTAGTTTTCAGAATTAGCTTCCACAATTCCCCAAAATCCAAGATGAATTTTTCACCCCGTACACAATATTTAATTGAATATGAAATAGAGGGGGTATTATCATCTTTTGTGCGAAGGATTTAGGTGGATTTCGTGCAGGCCGTTTTGTAATACTTATTCAAGGATCATAGGAACGTATTTAAGGAACTAAATTACTGAGGGTCGCTTTTGGATAAAGCATCAGGTGTTACGTATAATAGAAAAGATGATTAGTTACTACATACATATTTTAGTAACCAATACTTTATTTTTGCATAAAAAAGAAAATTAAGTGAAATAATACAAAGTAAGCAAATCAAGATAAAACTACTTGTTAGTGATGTAGTTCCAATGGGAAATATTTTCCAAGTTCAGTTTAGGGCGGGTCCCTCAGGAGAGACTGCTGTGGCTACCACCGCCACATGGGATTCAATCTCATGGGAATTAGTAAAATGTTAAAAAAATACTAATTTGGTATATATTTTTAGTCTAGCGCGTATTGTAGTATATTTTGTATCAGAAGCTATAAAATTAAAATTTTCAGATCATTGGATTTTATTTGGACTTGACTAAAGAGTCTATCATTTTCTGTTTTTCCGATACTTCCGTTTTCCACTTTCCTGACTAAATAGAGCGAACGAATTAAAATTTTAAATATTTCATTTTTTGAGTGGGAATCGAACCCATGCGCCATGACTGGCATGACGAACTGACAGAATTTGAATATAATTAAAAAAATCATTCAAATCATACTACCTAAAAAAAAACAATAAATTTTTAAGAAATAAAATAAGGTGGAGGACATAAAGAAGACAGGAATGCAGTGATTTATACATTCGCGACAAAGCGAGCGCGACTCGAGTTGCGCAGATATTTTTATTATTATTGTACTTGCACCTCGCAAGATATATGTAACAGAATATTTTATTTGCATACTAAATGACATGAAGTTATGTTTGTAAAAATAGTTTGTACATAAAGAAATTTTTGCATTCCCGATTAAGTATTTTTCTTTTGTTGACGTTTCTAATATTCATTGACCAGATTCTATCAATAAATAACAACATGTGTGATTAACACAAAATGAAACCTCTATATTACATCTAAAATGGCTTCCAAAAGTCATTTTCCCAACAAAAACTACCAAATTAATATGTTGTTTGAACATTGTAAGGCAAACACAATCATTCGGCCACGTGCGCGCGCACGCTTCGCTTTACAAACAGTACCATGTTCTATGGGAGTTCTATGGGATTTGCTGGAATCTCATTTTGTATACCACGAGTCAGTATCTTAAGACTATGTTCAAACAGAGGGTAGCCAGATTGATATTTTAGATATTGATATGATAGTGATTTACTGTGTGAATCGAAATAATCCTCTCTTAAATATTGCAGAGGGCTATAAGAAGTCATTACTATTTTTATAT
>FASU01037983.1:0-10662 GCA_001486225.1 Heliconius pardalinus sergestus
CCTTAAAAGGCTGATGGATGATATCTTTGTAAACAAATGCGTGTTCGTGCATATCTCAATGTAGGTACATAAACGTACCTGTGTGTAAATTTTCTTACTAGAGATATTTCTCTCATTAATAGTACCAGCACACAAACATTTAACACGAATTTAGAGCAATTACGGTACGTTTTCATTGACCTCGTCCATTAATTTACCTTAGTGAAGCACTCGCTAACAAGATTCAATTAACATTTACGCAAATATCAAATATAGACCATACGTCAAATTTATGCTAAACATAACCATAAGCTATTTTTTTACATTTACTTTATATTTTTTGTGATATTTGATATTAATTTCAGCTTGTTACCTGTACGCAATCTTGAGAAAAATGGACGTGACAGGCTGACAGACTGCCAGACAGAGAAACGAGCAAATTTAAGTTTAAATGTTTTTTATTATTATCAACATTTATTGAAAATTAAATTCAAATCCACATTTACAGAGCTGGCATTGTTATTGCGAGGGTCTAATATGCATAACAATTGTTTTCATTCCGTATGACATTAATATTTCAATGTTATTTCTTTTGTGGAAATAATTAACAAGTTGTTACATTATTTGCAAATTCATATAGAAAATTTATTTAAATAAAGAAACATATTTATTCACCACAACTATCGCAAAAGAATACCTACAGTAGAAGTCGTTTAAAAATAAAATAATAACAATAAAACACCCTTTTTATCCTTTTTTAGCTTACCTTAAGTTACTCCGTTACTATTAACATAGTTCAGTTCCCCACTACTTTCCGCTGAAATCTGCATTAGTAGGCATTGCGTTTCGAGTTACGGAACTAAACGCCGCGCATTGCCTCGTTATCAGAGTGAATGAAGAAAATTAAAATATTAAATATTTACTTTCCTCGAGTGCAAATCGAACCCACAACCTGCCGCGTTTACAGTTGCACCTTATTATAACATTAATATAGTTATATCATATACATACCCTTCTTGACTTCCCTTTAAGCCGACAGTAATACCAAATGACTATTCTCAGTAATTTAGAAATTAAACATGTTAAATTACACATCAAAAGACAAAATAATGTAAATATAGTTAGGAAAAATATACACTCCATTCTAGATTCCAGCAAAAAAAATGTTGTTCTTTTGATAATTACAAGTTGTGTAACTTTACCAGTAACAAGTCGCAACTGAATTCAGAACGCAGTACTAACGTCTGCGTGGCCTCTGTGAACCCTTAAATGGTAATTTTTCACATATATAATTGATCATTCATTGTTTTTTTTAAGCTTCACACTATACTTATCTATCGTGTGGCAGGGGAGATAGAGAGAGCAGTCTGCTCCCCACTTTCCACCGAATTCAGAATTGCATGTAGAGTGGTGGAACTCAACGCTGCGCTTTGCCTCGTAGCCGTATACCAGAGCGAAGAACTGAAAATATTAAATATTTCATGTTCTCCAGTGGAAATTGAACCCACAACCTACGTTTGCAATTGCACGCTCGTGCCCCTACGCCACGATTGGCCTCAATAATAAAAAATCTAGTTTCCTCAAAAGTCGTCCTTTGAGATTAAATATGTGTACTGTTGTATTTTTTTTTTGGTAAGTTTAAGATATTAATAGAGGAAAAGAGAAAGAAGTGCGAGGGTAACGGAGTGTCTTAACTCTTAACACTAGGTTTCCTCTAGCACATGACGCCATCTGTTATCAAATAGATGGCTTTGCAATTGATGTTTTGCTAGGGATGTCTGTTAGGATACTAATTATAATAGGTACAGTTTGGGCATCCTTTTATTTTTTAAGTAGTACTTAAGTAGCATAGCTAGAAAGCAGCCAATACTTAAATGAAAAATATATTTTTTTCCTTTTACATGTTTAAGCGAACCATAAAATGAGAACATTAATTATTAATTAAATAATGGAGGAAGGGAGTAGAGGGAAAAGTAAAACTACTCATCATTTAGATATAATTATACTTTCGAATCTAAAATGTACAAAAAAATACAACTTAAAAATAATGTACTCTTAACGCCTGCTTTGTCGATGGATAAAAATATTACAGTTCAAATACCTTAAAGATATTAAACATGTCGGCTTTATTAATTGACAATTACTGTGATAAACCTTCAGGAGCAAGCTATTAGGAACAAAAAAACAGTAAGCTACCCATACTATTATCATCATCATAACTTATTTCATATCTGAATGGATTAACATAAACGAATTTCACACATTTAAACGTTAAATTCGTATCGAATAATATCAGGGCGGTCATGTAAAGGCTTTACAACAAGACATCGATGTTTTCACATGATTGTATATTTTGAGATGAACTTTGAACGTCCACTAAATCATAACATAACGAACTCTATCAAATTTTAATATTAAATCAACCATATTTTTATAACAACTTTGGTTGTGTATTCTAGTCGTAAAAATATATATGTTTAGTTATTTACAATATTTAAACATACATACATACATGCGTAGAAATGCACAGCAACACAAAAGAGCTCTTACCTAACATTATTTCGAAGAACTTAATAACACAGATTTACCGGCCCTCTGCAGAAAAGATTACGGCACGATAAGACTAGTTAGTTCTAATCGACGTTTAACGTAGTTTAAGCCCGTTCGGAACTCAGGTTTACATATTTAGTTCTTAAAGCTGATAAATATTCCCACCCGTACCGCCGCGCCGTGTTAGACACTCGCGCATTATTACTATAGAATTAATAAGCATACAATAGCTATAATCCTTTCTGCCGTTGGCCTTCACATTAAACGTTTATAGAAAAAACATAATTAGCGTAAGAAATATCGTCTTAAAGAAATTTTAACTCTAAAAATATACACAATACCCCTGTGCGCAGACGACAGGCCAAGACAAGAGGCACGATTTTATACAAAAAATAAAATCACATATGTACGGGAGCGCAACTACCTCGTTGTGTTAGCGACTGTCATCCGACTATAAATATATTTATCACAAGTCAACATCTACAGAGGAGCAAGGGATCACACCAATTATTTACCACGCAAGATTTGATATCGACAAAACAGAATTTTGTAAAAACAAAGGTACAAATGTTCATACTAATTATGTTTTCCCTTCGAAACAGAGATTCCCGTACCTATCAATGTTTCTGTGATTAAAATTTGTCAATAATATTTTTATAGTCCAAGTTCCGCGCCACAGAGTAAGTCGACTTATCAATATATCTCAACATATCACAATCCTAACACAGTCCACCTAATCCATATTAAATTGCTGTAACGTCGGATGGAAGCTTTGGACCCTATTAATTTGACGCCATACTTACTCTGTAACGAGGAATTGATACATCTTAACGCAAAAATATTGATTAATTCGATCACATTACATAAATTCCCATTTATACACGATGACATTTCCAATTATTTGATCGAATATTATTTAATATTTATCATATCCTTAGGTGATTTACTCCATAAAATGTCTAATAGTTCTGAAATTACCATAATCTTACAATAATATATCTGAATAGCAGCCTAATAAAATTATATTATAACCGTATTTGAAATAGAAACAAATTACTTTAAATTGCTTTGACGTTTAAGAATTTATTTGAAGCTTTAATTTTTAATATCAAATATGACTTAATGTACGAACATTAAATGAGGTATAAATCCATTACACCAAGATGTTACATTTATCTTATAATATAACTATATATAGACAAATTGCATATGAGTAATATTTAATTCAATAAGCCCATTTCAACAATTTAATTTTCATTTATCAAAATATGTAAGTATATCTTTTTTCATAGGAATTATATTCGTTGATAAAATTTTAATTACCGATCACGTTTTATTGGTGTTACCATAAGGTACAATATGGTCAATAAATATAAAAAAATATTAGACAAAAGTATAAAAACATCAGAGAAAGTAGGACTAGCTTTAGTTAAACGTAGCTTGGTCTTGGTGGTGTAACCAATACAGTTGGGACAACTGCAAGTGAATGGTTTTGTATCATAAGATTACTTGTATTAAAATAATAAAAGACTTATTTAATGGGGAACAGTTGAGAAGTACAGCATTTCCGGACATGACTACGCTCACCAAAAGCAAAATAATATGTCCTATTTATTTTACTTTGGAAGACTACAATTCACCAATACTTTTTAGGTTTTAGGCTTTCTCAAACATATTAGTACATAATAATACATTATTTAATTTATATCCATATCAGAAATATGTTAAAAAAATTATATTTATGGATATCTGAAATTATTTTTTTATAAAGCCCAATATTGTTGTATTTATAATATCATATAAACATAGGTTTTATTTTTACTAGATTTATTCATCTGGAATCACATCAGAATTCGATGTAAACAAACCACGGATGTGTCATTTAAAATTTAGACAGCAACAATAAATTACAACAGAGACAATAGATTACCATACAAAAGTCGTGAATCATTTATGCTATAATATGCTAACCGTACTTTATTCTTACTCCTATTATACATAATTACATAGTCTCTTCATAAAGATGGTATTGAAAAATATCTTATATCTTTAATATCAGGCACGCATGCATCGTTACAGTAATTTTCGGATAACCAATTGTTCAACTCGCGCAATGGACGTGTTATTATATACGAGTCTATCACTTTTTATACTATATAAAACTGTAAAAAATATAGCCTTCTTTGGGTACATTTCGTCCACATCGAGACGTCAAAAACTATGTGTGACGGCATTTAATGCTCTTCTAACAATCCAATAAATATGCTTCCAATATTTTAAGTTACGCAGACTTCACTAATCGCTGTCGTGTACCTACCAAGGCCATCACTTGTACTTTACGGAATAGGTATATAGGGAGTCGCTACTCGCCGGACGCCGCCGAGGGCTCGTCTCGTAACAAACTTAATGGAATGAACTTTAATGGTATATCGCTACGTGTTTTGGTTATTGTAAAGCTTCATCTCACTATTATGAACAATACAAAACATTTATTTCAATGATTCGTTAACGAAATTGGTCAGTAGTTTAACTTCGATTATGACTTTTAGGGTATAAAAATATTAATATATTTCTTAAAGGCTTTTACTTCGTTATTTATAACATTACGGATACGCCCTATTATTATTTGTACGTTCTCGTTTAGATAGGTTATTATTAAATCACAATATCAATTTTAAATTTAATTTACATGCTATATCTATGGTTGGTAAAGAAGATATCGTTGAATACGCATTTTGGGCAAGTATCCCATAGAAAAAAAAAACTGATTTAAAAGGGATTACGGACGAGAGATAAATCTGACGATAGAAATACCCTGGAACTGGACTCAATGCAAAAAAGTTTCACAAGCGCGTAACCCAGGCGTAGAAGCAAACAACGCATAGTAGAAACATCTAGTCTGTTAGTCGTATGTCGTAACATGCAACAAATTGTCGTGCACCAATTATTTGTAGCTTCACATGCGATGAATTCGTTAAACTGTTTTATTTGTAACATTAATATAATAGCCAAACCTCCGAATGTGTAGATTCTGAAAGAAAATTTATGTATAATTTATTAAACACGCAAAGTAAACGTGTAACGGCGAAATGTGTTTGTGCACCAAGTTTTATTAAATTAGGCAACTGCGTGGTCACTATTAAATCACACAACAGAAAATCCACAGTTGAGCGTGTTGAGATCGTGGTCCCGCAGCAACGGATCTATTTTAATGTATTTGTAGACGTAGACGAACATTTGCTCACTGTCAGATCACACGTCGCACTTACACAATCTTAAGTTAACATTTAATATAGGTTTAATTATAAAACATATTGTGCGGCATAGAAATATAAATCGCGGACGACGCAATTTTAGATAGTTAATAGACAACGAGTCAGACCGTCCGTCTGTTGCGTTAGTGCCGTTGTGTTTATTTTTTCCAACGTATTAGTTGATATTTACTATGCAAAATTACGCAACCGCTTTCACGCAATATCGTGCATAAAATTTTACAAAATTTTAAATCTAATAATGATTGTGAACGTAACTGAACTACGCGGAGACATTTCAAGACAACATTCCCAAAACAGCCATAATACATACATAATTATTTAATGAAATATTATGCTATGCTTAATACAGTATTGTTTTATGTAGCAATGTGAAATATCTACTTTAAACGTTGTCGGGCATCGACTATCTAGCGGCGCTAAAAGCTAAATTATATTATAGTTGTCTTAGTTCAAAATGTATCAAATGAATGGTATCGCGACTCGACAGTTGTCTAACATATGCTACACAAGGCCGATGATCTCAATATATTTTATATAAAAAGTGACCACTATGCTAAGTATAAGACTTTACTTTCAAATCGATTATAAAATGCTAGCTTTACACTACAGTAATTGAAAATTTGATGAAAATTAATCACATGTGATTAGTGAAACTTTAATTACACATCATATATAGATTTATTTAATTACCATTAACTTGAAAGTCATTATGCATATTAATATTTTTGTTTCAACTTTAATAATATCATCTAGAAATAAAAAAAAACAATATGTTAGTAATTTTCATCTGCATATCGAAAGGCGAAATCATTAGTACATTTGTACAATATAAATAAATGGTAAACTATACATGACGTCAAATGCAGAAACTTTTACAATTCATCATTAATGGAGACTGAAAGAGTAGACTGTATACATTTCTGAGCTGGTTCAGTATCAATATTACTAGTAATATGATAATAATAAGGCATAAAATGCCAAACAAATATAATTGACCAACTGAAAATAAAAGCACTACATAAAGTAAATTCGAAGTTAATTCATTGAAAAATATTGAGTATTTTAATAGGCGTGTCAAAGTATAATAAAAATGCATTGTAAAGTATATCAATCTAACTGAACATCAAGTAATAGGTACTAGGTACAGACAGAAAAAAAAACAAGATAACTTGGTGCCACCGGTCAATGCATGCATCGTAGAGAGTGCCATAGTTTGTCGTGAAATATAACAACTAACTAAATAAAGCCAAAAACTTCTCGGTATGCTTTTCGTGCTACGAGTTTTATACAACTACGAATGGAGAAATGAGCTCTCAGGCAAATAAAATAAAAATAACAAATAGTCGTTTTAAAGTATATGTTAAAAACAACTTTAATAAATCAATAGACGATTTGTAATATTACAAAAAAAATATTATAGCATAGAAACACAAAGACAGTTTAACAAATTATTTACACTAAAGCATTTGCTATAACTTAACAACACATTATTTACATATAAACTAACTCGGCTCCATACTCTCGGAGTACAGCGCCCGAGTGAGTTCCGCTCGCCCTCGAATACTACAGTACAGCTTAACTTTGTCATAACAGGTAACATCTGACTTTCACACTATAATACATAACGTTCACAACGCCAAAAATGTGTTTATATTCCTATACAATATTGCACGCGGTATGTCTCTATTGTATACAAACGTATGTAAAACTAGGCGTACGAATCAATCATATGCGAATCACAAAAATTTACTCCTTCACAGGATGCTTCCCGCCGTACCTCGAAAACGCGTAGACCGGTACGTCTACGCAGAGTTCTCTAAAAACTAAAAAAATAGGTACGATACGAAAATGTTCGTGATCGGAAAATATCACTATCACTACGAGACTATATCACTATCCACGAGGGGTATGGGGCTGCGTCACTGCGACAGAAGCTTCTGGAGCAGCGAGGCCTTAGCGGGCGCCGCATCCCCCTCCCCCTCCGCCGCCCCCGCCGCCGGCGCCTCATCACCGCCCGCCCCCGCCGCCGCCGAGCCCGCCTCCGTAGTACTCTGTGGACGCATACACCATGTGTTAATACACTATTGACGACATTCAACGACTTAATAATGGGCCATCCATAAATTGCGACACAGCATTTTTTATTCATTTGATTTTACATTTAGAAATTATTAAATTAAAACTACACCTCGGAAGTTAATATTGTTCACACAAATTTATTGTTTCAATACTTATATATTCTAAATATTGAATTGTGATGTCATGACGTTTAGGACTCCTCCCCACATTTTGCAAAAACATGCGACATTGACATTGCCACATTTCATCGACCCCCTAAAATGTAGTGTAACGTAATTTATAGATGGCTAGTAAGTCGTATTGTGATATTTCTATGAATCAATATTGTTACTATTACGATTTATATCATAAACTTTTTATTTATTTTTTATTTCACAATACAAACAAAATAAAAATCAACTTACTTATTTCTGGAGTGTTATAAAATAAATATATTAAAGTTGCGTTATATTTGTGAAATATTTAACTCTAGAATTTCATGCAACAAGCTTTTATAAAATCAAGAGTGAAATAACTTGGTTTACTGTCACGACTACAAATGACAGAGTAAAAGCTGCTATATAAATATAAAGCAACTTTAGTACAAAAGTTCAAGTCATAAGTACTTTATGTTAACCGATTATAAGCTTATATACCTGTTGATATTTCTAAACAAGGTCAAGTTTTATGTGATTGCATAAACATAGGAGGACTCGATCAAAACATGAGCTTATTCGACTTATTCTCATTTCTATTTTATTGACCCTATTCTAATATAACCTGTTTAATTTTATTACGCTTTACTTTATAATTATTATATACTTTATAGCAAATACAAAACTATGCCTACCTATAAAACATATTTTGACAAAAATATATATTTCTTAAAAGTTTGTCTAAACAAAACTAAATAACAAATTCAACCTCTCGAGTTTCGTCATTAAATGAAACACTCATAAAACTAACTGTCCGGTCGCGGCTTTGACGGTGTGGTTTTCAACTTTCTCAAGACTTCCCTTTCTCTTTCTTTTACAAGAGATATTTGTCGCGGTAAAAACCTTTTTTTTCTTAGAGGTTGATTTTCAATTAACACGTTTCTAGCTTTGAAAAATTATAAAATTTGATTTTAAACGAAAATATATATCTACAATTATAATATTTGAATTCCCAAATCTATTTAAGAAATGAAACAAAAGATGAAAATTTACTTCATGTCATATGATATTATATTTAAAAATAAATGAAATAAAACCATTAAAGACTGAAAAACACCCCATGTCTTTAACGCTAATTCAGTATTTTGTTCGTTGTCTCTTTCGTAAAGTTCCAAAAGAAATATTTTGATCGTGCCTCCGTTATTTACATCGAAGTAAAGAATTGTCATGCAATCATTTGGCTTATAATACGGCACTTTATAAACGCAATAATTCGTATGCTATAAACACATGTTCAAAGCCAAAATAAGCAATCTAATAATATAAATAATAAAAAAATTGTTCAACTACATGATTTTAAAATAAACCTTCACCAAACAATACCGTTTGCGCATGCGAATTATCCCATTTTTTTGTAAAAAGCTGAAATGTCACAAGTACGGAAAACCTAGGAAGCGATGGCTTTATCATGTTTATGAATCAAATTTATCTAATAAGATATCTCAAAATGCATAATACTTAATTATAAATATCTCTAAGAAATATTATTGGACATCACATCACATAAGCTTTTTTTAAATAATTGCAGAAACGTGCCAATTTAAGCCTCTTTGCAAGTGTAAACAATGATCTACCAAGTTAAAATCGGCGAGCCGAGAACAAGGTTGGCACATTTCTATCAATCAGGCTCTAATCAATCGATGCGATCGACTCGACAACACACGCAGCGGAGCAGACTCAGTACGTATATTTAGAGATGTAGTTCTACAAAAGTAATGTAAACCGAGATAGTAGTGTAAGTGAGTGGATGGTACGTCGCGTGACGCGTCCCGGCTTACCGCAGTGCTCTGTGGCGCGTCCCAGCGGCCACTCCCGGCCGCGCCCGCGCCTCCACCTACGTTAGGCCACCTCACTACTTTATAAAGTTACCACTCCCCCTCCCTCTCCCTCCCTCACCCTCCTTCGAGTCAACCTCGAAAATACACGACTATTCTCTTTTTCTATTTTGACTATTTTTGAAAACATAAATCATTACAGAGAATTGATTAGGATGTTAAAATTTAAGCATGTTTGAAAATATATTGTTTGAATGCCACATGTTCGTAAAGCAAAACTATAGTAAAATTACCAAAATCGTTTTTATAAACTAGCTAAGCTAGCTAGCTAATTTAAAAGCTATTCATTTTAACAGATTGTTCTTCAATATGATTACAAAACAATGCCATTGTACGACGCCCCTTAGTATTTCTGATAATTATTGTTATTTTGAAAGCACTTATATATGTAAAGATTAATCGGATAAAATTTAAGCAACAGTTTTAAATAAAAAAAAATAAGTTTCTCAAAATCTGATCAAATCCGGCACAGATTTTTTAAAAACTGAATCATAAAAAAGGACGCTAGAAAGAAAGAAAATGAAGAAAGATTCAAAAGCAGTCAAATATCGGTAAAAAGTTGCCAGATAGGACAAAAATTATAAGGATAGCATTAACTTAGGATGAACATTGCGATAAACTTGCATTGCCCAACATTGCCCATCCATAATAAAGGCAAAGAAGATTCAGTGGCAGGAGAAAGAAGTACTACCGTCAGATCATATTATAGAGACCAAGAAATATTTATAAAATGATTGTAAGTGAATAAGC
>FASU01037993.1:0-11315 GCA_001486225.1 Heliconius pardalinus sergestus
GTTTTATAAGATATAGGATACACAGAAACAATAACAAATATAAAAGGTTAAAAATAACAACCTAATAAATAATTAACATGTTTAAAAAAAGATTTTGATCTATTTAAATTAACATATACATAAATAAAAAAGATATGATTAATATCATATTTTAACATATGCATAAATAAAAACTTAATTGTCTATGAAGTACTAGTATAAAACATTTTTTCGATTTATATCTAAACAAAAAAAAAATGTATTAAAAAAAATTACAAATGTATCTAATTTATTCCGTACGAATTTGTTAATTATTTTATCATTATAACATTGAATTACAAAATAAATAACATTATTATACATTAAACTGCTGTTTTTTATTAAAAAAAAAAAACATTATTTAAAAATAATATCTACAGCAGGGTAGGGAGGGTAATTTTGCCGCTCTAGAAACAAAATATAACACAGCGTTGAGTTCCGCTACTAAACACGGTCTCAATGTCTCGAAAAGAAGAATGTGGGGAACGGAATGTCTTAACACTATGAATTCTCTACCTACCTTGCTATATCGCTATTATGCCAGTATGCATCGTAAAGCTGAACAAAAAATCTATACTAACGACATGGCGGAAATAATTAAATCAAAATAGTGAATTTTCATTATAATATCAATTTGAATACTTTCTAAAAATTAAGACGTAAAATGCGCTCTATATTATTAACTGTTAACTGCAATAGTTTTTAAAACTAATAATAAGGTAGAAAATGCTGAAATAACACGTGTGATGAGAATTAATTAAGTTAATAAATTGGAAGTTAGGTAGTGTCTCACTGAACTCGTGATGTTTATGGGTTCGATTTCTAAACGAAATAATTAAAATTTTAAAAATGATCAGGTTATTTAGCAATCAATTTTACGTTTCTATAAATATTCAATATCTTTAAAAAAGCAGATAAGCGGAGAACGCAGTGTTTTGGTTTTGAATTAAAGGCGGATTCGCCTTTTTTTTTGCGGATTTTCGAGGGTCTGTACCAATTTCAGAATTGTAGGTCAACGGGAAGTACAACTTATCAAAAATTAAAAAAAATCCTATATAAGCTCGTAATTTATAGTTTTTCTTTAAAACACTATCGTACGTAACTCTAAAAACCAAGATAAAAATTCTGCATTCCTTTGAAGGTCAATATCAATATACACTACTTATACTTAAGCCCAACCTCTAATTTCACTTTTGCAGTGACGCAATCACTCCGTCCAATGAACAGTGAAAGCTTCTTACGTCAAAGTAAGGTTGCGGTTAACTTGAAACTGCAGTATCATACGCTGCCTTACGCCTTATACTATATAGCAGAGTAGGTACCTAGTGTTAAGACACTCCGTTCTCCGCTTTTTGTCTAAAGTCGGAACACTTAAGTATAGATTGTTGCAAACCAACGCTGCATTTTTTTTACAGTAAAAAGTCGTGGCGTTAAGTCGCACTAAAATAAGAATATTTTGAAAATATGCAGAAAGTGGAGAACGGACTGTCTTAATACTAGATTCACTCTGTCTACCCTGCTATATACGGGATACACCGTAGATAAAAAATACTTCCGGCCACACCTGTTAAAAGTGTCTGTTTCTCTTTTGTTTAGTACTGAAAATAAATAACAATTCGAAAGTACGCGTGCGAACGAGTCCGCATGAACTTGACCGA
This sequence comes from Heliconius pardalinus sergestus, assembly GCA_001486225.1. NCBI lineage: Eukaryota > Metazoa > Arthropoda > Insecta > Lepidoptera > Nymphalidae > Heliconius > Heliconius pardalinus. Next base: position 1,677 of record FASU01037993.1, read on the forward strand.
CATGTAAAGAGTTATGAATGGTTAGATGTGTCTCTTAAAAAACTTTTACTTATAGTGATAATAAATGATACTCGTAATATGTTTTTTATTTGTTTCACCATATTCCGCATATAGCAGGACAGGCAGAGGAAACGGTCACTTGCTACTCAATTTTTGAGACACTTCGTGTTCAGGAACTAAACGCAACGCTTTGTCTTGTTACCACAGTAATGAAATATACCAATTCGCCTTAGACAATAATGTTTAATAATTTCATTCATAGCCTGGGCATGCCAGTATTGAAGTATAGTATCTGTATTAAGTTATTTTATGCTTTTTAATTACTGAAGTCGGTTATTTTTAATATCGTTTTTTATGGTATGCTATACAGCGGCGGAGCGGTCATTAGATATCAAGTAATATTAATTCTTATTTGCATATCCTGCATAGAAAAGCAAGAATTTCTTGGAATATAAAAAAATAACAAAAAGCCTGAATCTTATTTCATAACTTAATCCTTACTTTGTTTTACCAAAATTAGATTTAAAGTGACAACCATATGACAATAAGGCACATTATAAAACCTATAATTCTATAATTTCATAACTCTTCAACTGTTTCTCGGCCAGTAACCGGTATGTTTCGTCTCCGCTTTCTATGAGTAATGAGTTCGCGTCTCGCTATCTTTGTAATTTTACATTTTGCCTTGTAATATGTAATTTTGTATGGTGTTATTAATTAAATACACCGTCGTGGTACAGTGGAGTGAGCGCGACGATGGTAGATTCGAATTCTAGGTAAAGTTAATTATTAATTTTAAAGATTTTTCGACTGGACTCTTTTTTTTAAGTTTATATAATAGAAAAAAAATGTGGGGAATACCTACCATGCTCGAAATAGCCAATTATTATTTATTACAAATAATAATTTTTAATATATTCATTTCAATTGGCTTCATATTAGAGGAAATAAAACTAATATAATTGTATAATTTAAAACGTAAATAAGAATTCATAGAAACTCAAAAGGTGTTGGATCAAGCTGTTATTGAATGAACGTGCATAATTCTCACCCGTCTCGCTTTTTCACTGTCAGTGTAATCGACCGGTTGGCAAGTGAGGCTGTAGTCGTCCCACCATCCTGACATTAAGTGCTGTAAATAAAAAAACTTATTTTAGTTAATAAATTCTCGAATTATTAATTAAAGCTTTATTTATGTTAAAGAGGAAAAGTGAGAGAATAACGAAATAATGAAATTTCCTCTTTATTTGTCATACTGTAATCACGTATATATCGTATCAATTCTGATACATATTTCTTGCATTCTTGCATTCTTGATTCTTGCATTCGCAAGAGAACCTAGTGTCAAATCACTTCATTTTTCACTAAACGCCCAAATTCGAGACATTGCGTGTGGACTGGTGAGACTCAACGCCGCACTTTTTCTTAGTAAAACAAATATAATAAATAATGTTATAAAAAATATTATAATACTTTTTTTATTGTCATGTCATAATTAAGGTTAAAACGGCCATCAAGGCATTGCGTTCAAATGACCAAAACCATTCCAACAAGGACAGAACACCGCAAGTTAACTTTATAATCTTTTACAGCGGTTTGGCCTATGGTGTCGTCGAGGACTTATGTCAAGGTTCTGCATTAGCTCATTTATGGAATTAGGCACCCGTGACGTTTAAAAACAATGTTAGTGACAAAAAAATACCAGCTATTTTTTACCGCAGACTTTAAATTTAGGTAATATTTTGTGATGGTTTATCTTCATTACTCCCGGCTATTACCAGGGTCTGCCTTCCTATTCAATCTACTCCACTTTGCACGGTCTTTTGCGTCCTCGGTGTATGATGTATATTTCAAGTATAAATTAATTATCAGTTTATTATTCATTATATCTTAGAAATATCTGTATTTTTAATATTTGAAAAAAGATAATAGCTATAATATATTATACCCATTTAGCTTTTTAATATAGAAGAAAGTGACTAAATTATTTAAATAACGTACCTCATAAAACATATATGATGAAAGTAAAACTTGCGCTGCGTTGTAACCAACTAATATATTCTTGATTTTAAAAGGTTTTCTGTTTGCCATCCACAGTGGACCCACCACCATCACGAAGCTCAGGTATGCGACGACCATCGCAAGTGTCGCGATAGGAGTGTCGAAGAGAAACCATCCTTGTACACGAGGATCTGTCAATAAAATTAATGATGTAGATTAAGATAAGTAATAAAAAATGCTTTAAACTGTATTTCGTATTTAAGAGGGTAGGCCCTCTGGAAGGCAGAGGGAGACAAATTCAATACTAAAATATGATATAATAATATAATAAGTGCTCGCTGCGGCACGAGTATCTGAGGTTAGGCTAGCCTTAACTAAGATATATCGTTAAAATTTTCTTCCCTCTGCTTATTCAGCTAAATACGGGATACAGCGTGAATTAAAAATAAAATCTATCACTTCTCTCAAACCAATAGTGACATGCATCTCCATGTTCTACATTTCCTTTATTGGAAACTATGTATGTTAGTGGAAGAAATTGACACTGTGTTTTATTTAGCCAATTTGTCAAAATATTTAATTATAAATAATAAAATTAAAACACATTGCTTAAATGTGAAATATTTAATAAGTAAGATATATATATTTTTTTATATATGTAAATTGTAAATGAAATACGAAAGAAAAGGTCAAGATCGATATTCATTGGCAAGGGCGAGGTTACGTATTACCTAACGAGTTACGTTTATTTAAAGCTTGGCACCTACTATGCTGCCTTTGCTATTTTAATATATTATTTTCACTATAACACAGGAGATATGGTGGTATACCCTAATTAGACGATATTTGGATATTATCTAAAATATATGGCAAATAAAGAATATTTTGAATTTGAATTTCAGTATCACGTTTTATTCTTCATACAGCAGGTTAGGCGAAGAGAACATAGAGTCAAAACACTACCACGTTTATCTTGATTTATAAAGGTAATAAAGCAATTTGCCTTTGATAACAACGTGTTCATCTGTTGAAAAATAGTAGAAATTATATGAATACAAAAATATGAACATGTCGACGAAAGTTAGAGGTCTTTATTCTTATATTTAAGTGTGTTTACTTTAACTTTCGCAGTCTGGTTAACTTAGAATCAGTTATTAGTAAAAATATGAAAAAATCACACTTTTATCATTTTGAAAATATTAAAGGTGTTAAAATGTTAGAAACTACAGAATGTGAAAGTCTGTTTTTGTTTGAAACACTTATTACTACTTGTCAATACAAACTTTGGTAGCTTACACAGATATTAATTTTTTGGGTTCCGTATCTCAAAAGGAAAAAATGGAACTCTTATAGAATCATTTTGTTGTCTGTCTGTCCATATGTCAAGATCATTTATCTCGAGATCGCGTGAAAGTATCATTTCAGCCTGAAATTAGTTTAAAAGTTTGAGGTCTACGGTCTTTTGCAGTAAAGAAAAAAATAAGCTTCTAAGTCAACGCAATCAAAAGATACGAGCATAAATGCATCGTTTTGCATTCAATTTTTATTCACGCACAAATTCTTAACGTGGAGTGACATAATTCTCTCGTGATTGCATTTTTGCAATAACAGAAGTGTCAAAAATAAAAACAGAATAACAAAGATATATGCATTAAAAACCTTTAAAACAAGAATTGCCAAATTTGTATTGAACATTGAGAATGAACACCTTTCTCCAGATTAAAAATTTCGGCCTTTTGACAGCTTGTACATGTATATGCCATATCTGAACACCTAGCGGAAATCCGCATTCTGAGATGATATTAATAGTTTATTTCACCATTCATGATTCCTTGGAGCACTTCACGTGGTACTAGGTCTGATATAAAATTTGGAAACGAAGTGAAGACTTACAATACAAAAAAAGAAAAATTCCGCAAGTGAAAATTTATTGATGTAACTAATTTATAACTTATTGTAGTTCATATCATACTAAACGAGTGCACACGCCCGTAAAATTAAGTGTGTCAATTTTTATAAGTGATACATTCCGTTGGTCTATAATCCTGAAATTCTACTCCAGCGGCCTTGAGAAACAATGTCTGATTATAATCGCAATAGTTCTAGGTTCGATGATCATTCGGGGAAGGACTATTATACTTAAATTATTTCAATTTCTTACAAGAAAAAGCACAAAAAAAAGGCACCAAGTCCAGTTGTGGCCCATGTACACAAGTGTTCTTGGAAACAGAGTGTCTTAACACTAGGTTCCCAGGTTCCCTCGCATTTCCTGCTCTGTGTAGATAGAGACTGAAGCTAAGAAAATACTGAATGCGACTTATACCTACAAGCTTCCACATCTGTTAATATTACAACCAAACAAGTACTACGAAACGTGTTGATGACATTTCATTTAAACCCACCACGTGACCTCACTTGTGTCGATCCTATACATTCTGAACTTTCCATTTTGTGTTATTGAAAAATTTTAATGATCCCATTGCTGTAAGCGTTTTTATGGTTTTGGTGCTGTTGAAAAATTACCGAAGAAAGTCTTTAAAATGTTTGTAGGTTTTCTAGGACAGATTTTATATATAGAAAGAAGATAGGGAAATAAAATAAAATATTAGGTACTTTTCGTTAGTCTTGCCGTAAATTATCAGTATATAAAATATATAAGGCTAAACACTTGTTTTTCATAATTCTGTAAATAGCACAGCTCTTTTGCTATTTTGTTGTAGTCAGTATGTCCAAAAATCCTGGACATACTGACTATTAAAATCGGAACCTTAATTAATTCTTATTTGAATCACTTTAAAGAAATTTCTCTTCAGACTGCTTATAACAATGGTTCGAAGATAGTAGAAAATATTAAACAAAACTAACAATAAGTGAGAGAGAGAGAGAGTGAGAGAAGTCTATGAGATAGTTATCATCATCGATTAAGTATACGAGATCACGGTCGTATGTATAGCGTGATGCAATTCAATTATTACATCAAACACGTTATGAGAAACAGTTGTCAGATAGATTTCTTTGACAGCAATCACTTGTAGTGGTGACGGTCACAGAGTCGTTTTCGAGTTCTTGCCTTGCTTGCCTTTTTGGGAAATTTTGGAAGAAATCAGACATTTTGACATTGATTTTGAAGGTAAGTGAGATTAATTGTTTACGAAAAATATTTAAAAAATAATACGTAAGACGTCATTAAGTTGTTTTTATTTTGTATAATCCATTTCATGCGTATGTCATTTCTTTTTTATATATATGAAAGTGAATGTTTTTATAGCTTCACGCTTTATCCCGCTCGGAGGATCCAAAGAGAATTGAGCGCCAAATACTACGGTCCGTACGTGCCTCTTTCGTGTTGTCTATTATCATCGACCTCTTCAGACACGTCGAGGGCTTCTCTTGCCTTCATTGCATCGATACTGTATTCTCGAAGGTCAACCGAGGTCTCCTCCTGCCTCTGTTACCACTCACTGTTGCTTCTTCTGTATATCATTTTACCATTCTCTCATCACTCATTCTCCCAATGTCCAAAAATAAATTGAACACGTGGTTCTTCTTTTTCACCGTGACATTTACGCTTATAAAATTGAACATTTATGAAATTATTGAATAACACTTATAAAATTGAATATCATATTAATTGAATGTTCATCAATTAAAATACTTACATAACATTTCATAGCACAACTGATATGTTGTAAAAAGAATTTGTAAATATCTATAAAATGTTAGTAAACTTTAACATTTAAAACGAAACTTAACATTTCCTTTATATCACTTGGGTTAACTATTTAAAAGTGGATCTCCGTGGGTTCTTATTCTATAATTTGTCAATATCTTTATGGTGTATTTTAAATTACTTAAAATTTTTAGTAGTAAGTTTTTCATAAATTATGAAACTATTAAAGCATTTCATTTGTTTGTTTATCTAATTAAATTATATACAAATACGAAATATCTTTATCCATGATCTAATTTTTTTTGATATTATATTAACAACATTGCCTCGAGTCGAATAGAAATTACAAAGACATGGCATTCGATAACTAAAGATCGACATCAATACTCGATTTTATTTCAAACTATTAATTTAAATTTTGTATTTTTTAATATCTACCAACACTACAGATTTCTTTCTATATAAATACAACTTTCGCTTTGACTGTTAAAATTTGAATAGAAATTGAAAGACATCGTGACAGTCGTAGATTTGTACAGTGCGTAAAAGTAATATGCTTTGCGAACATTTGACAAAAACTACTTTTGAATGAAAGTAGGTAAGCAAAGGAAACCTAGTGTTCAGGCACTCTTACTTTTTAATTAGTAATGCCACACTACAGACTGAGTGTACGTGCCTTTTTTTCTTTGTTGATTTAATTAAAATATTTTTTTGGGACATTTTGTGTTGTCCCGGAACTTAATGCTCCGATTTGCGGTGTTACCAAAGCGAGGAAAATAAAAATATTAAATATTTAATTCTATCGAGTAGGAATCGAACCCATAAACGTCGCGGTTAGTCGCGTGCGACGGCCTCAGTCTGTTTTTCTATATATGAAAACATCATTTCTAAGCACATTGTTTATTTCGCCACTTTCTAAATATCAAATTTAGAAAGGTTATAACAGAGACGAGTAAATTGAACGAGATAGACTATTTAAAAAATCATAATATTTTTTATTTTTATCAATTAATATTTAATAAGAAGTTTTAATTATGTATGATTATAAACACGTGTTTATTGTAATTACCGTTGAACAATTGTGGGACATACAAACATACCATAAAGTTATATAGTAACTTTTTTAAAAAAATTCATTTACTATGAATTTTAATAATTTATGATGCTTTTATATAATTTTTATTTTTCGTAATTTTATAATTTAAATATAAATAAAGTATTCAATCGGTAAATAGAATAATTAACTTCCATTTTAAGAGATTTAAAAAAAAAAAAAAAATTTAGACAGTCCCTCTCATTGCCCAATTTTCGAGAGGTTGCGTGAAACGCCGCGCGCTGTTCCTACAGCTACAGCGAGAAAATAAATATAACTAAAAAGCCCGGCGTTGAGTTCCGCCATGCTATAAACGGGATACAGCGTGAACCCTTTTTTAAAATTAAAATAATATTACATTAAAAAAATATATAACAATAATCATACCTGATACTCGTTCCGCCAGCATCCAATACTTATTGATGATTTCAGTCCAGTTATTATCTGAATAATAGTCATCTATAGCGAATTTAACGAAGCCCGACATTTTGATAAATTAACACTTGTACACTTAAGTTTTGACACATACACTTTAACACTTTATTTTTACTTTCCAGTCACTTTCTTGTCACGGCAACAATTTGCACTTCGCAAGCTGTCACCTGTAAAAAAAAATATTTAAAAAATAAACAACACATTAAATTGAATAATCTGTAAATTTATTAAAATAAATGTTGAATTATAAACTTTTTTAAAACAAATTGAAATTAAATAAATTTAAATAATAATATAAAACGAAAAAAATCTACCGAAATACACTAAAAGGCGTCATCTTAGTAGTGCGCAACGAAAAAAACTGATAATATGAAGAGAGCGAAAGCTTGGAAAGTGTTGACGCTGTGATAACCGAGGAGCAATTGAGAGTACAAGTTAACCCCCACAAACGTAAAGACGTACGTACGACGTTGCGTTACGAGTTACGAGGCCATAGTGGCGCAGTGGGGTAGCGTTGACGGTTGTCGGTTCGATCTGCACTCGAAGGAAATATTAATTATGTTTATATTATTCTCGTTTCTAAAGCCATCGTGGCGTTGGCGGTGTGTAATGCCTACTCAAGTGAATGAATTATTTTTATTTCCACGCTTTGGAAGCAAGACGAAGTGCGGCGTTGAGTTCCAACATTCAACTTAATCTCGAAAAATGGAGGTTTGTGAAAATCGGAACGTTCCTGTTAGCGATATTAAGTTTAGATTTTACTGTTTTTAATATAATGATATATTCAGGTGTATTTTGTATATATTTAAAAGTAAAATGTTGTGTCTTGACGAATGACGGCACTCAAGGCTTTAATAGGTAGCATGGGAAATGAACATAATTCAATCCCCTGATTAGGAATCGAATCCACAACCGTCATGTTAACAGCCAGAAGCTACGCTACGATGACCTCACAGTCTTCAACTCTTCACAAAATACAAATACACATTTCTTTAAAAGTTATTTTCCTTAAAAATCATATTTACAATTGAAGCCATCTAACCACTAAATAAATACACTTGAGTGTTTGGGAGAAAGTCTTGTAGCGTTTCCATTGAGGCTGAGCCAGTTAAAAAACCTCAATCTCAACCGCGTCGAAATTAATTTAGTCAATTAATGAGCTATTTATTTATTTTCTACTTCCACGCTCTGGTAACAAGACAAAGCGAGTTGAGTTCTAATACTATACAATTTTTGTGTATAAAATAACCATATTTTTTAACAAAATCGGAATAAAGTTGAACTAAATAATAGTAACTCCGATCCTTTACTAGCAACAACCATATACTGGTACATATATCATCAGCCCGTTGGTGTCGAAATTAATGAAATATCCTGATTTTCCCAATTCCGTAGTCATTTTAAAAAGCCATTTAACATAGCCACTCAACACACAATGTCCCCAAAGTATCGCGGAAAGTGGGGAACGGAAGTGTCTTAATGGTAACGGAGTTTCTTAACTCTAGATTCCCAGGTTAACTCAACGTACTCTGCTATATGCAAAGGATGCAAAAAAATCTAATTGTTTCGTCTACTTTGTCTATCAGTCACTAAGTATTGAAAAGAGAGAGAGAGAGAGAGTTTTATACGTATATAGAGAAACTTACTTAGTTTCTCTATATATTTTGGATGCAACACAACAAGACTATCTATGCATCATCATAATCAATACAACATCAGTTACAACAAGTATGAAGTAATGTATGAATGTATGTAAATGATATATTGTAATAGTTGTTCTTGATTCATATCAAACTGCAATATGCAATTGCAACGCAGTGTTTATAAAACGCTGCAGTCGTGGCCTCAGGATAATCTGTAAACGCGAAAGATCGTGGGTTCGATTCCCATTTCAAGATATTAAATATTTTCATATCCTCGCTTCGGTTACGAGGCAAAGACGGCGTTGGATTCCGCCACTCAACACATACTGCCTCCAGAATTTGGCGGAAAATGGGGAACGGAAGTGTCTTAAGTTTCCCTCTGAATGTCCTACGTGATACTGCGTGAATGTCAAAAAAATGTTTAAATGTGAATGTAATGAATTTTGTCGGTCAATGTCTCCAAACACTACAGCTGACCTTCGTAGGTTTCTAATTTTCGCATGTATTTCATTAACTTTTCTAATGCAACTTTTTCGAGTGTTCGTTAAGTGTTATCTCGAAGAATAGGTGTGGCTTGTATGTCATTTTTAAGTTTTTTACATAGCTTCACTCTATATAAAAACGAATTAAAAATGGTAAATGCTAGGCAGAGGGAACCTGGATCCGGTGTCACAGTACTCGGTTTTCCATTTTCCGTCCAATTTCCGAGACAGCGTGTTGCGGGGCAAAACAATGGCGAGCTTCTATTAACAGTATGGAGAAATTACAATAATTCATTACCCCGAATGGGGATCGAA
>FASU01038015.1:2776-13581 GCA_001486225.1 Heliconius pardalinus sergestus
ATTTAAAATGAATAAATAAACTTTGTGAACAAAAAGTCCGTAGAAATTCATCATAATAGTAAAATCCACAAGGCGCTGTAACATTCAACATGAACATTAACTAGAGTTACAAAATATAAATACATTTGTCAACAGCGTCCCCTAACGAAGTTTACGAATGATTCGGCAGGTAAGCACAGGCCTATACAAATAGCCTCGAACGACTTTATTACAGCTATTTCGATATATATTTTGTGAGAGGCTTTGTATTATGTGTAGAATAGTTTAGTGTGTTAAGATCGTTGTGGGTTCGATTACCACTCTGAGGGAATGTTTATACTAAATAATGGTTTCTAAGAGGAGCGGGTTCAAATCCCGCTTCGTTCAATTTTTTATACGTTTTCTAAAAAAAAGTATATTAAGTCTCACATATCAGATTACGCTTCGTGAACATGGCAGTCTAGAGATAAAATACTCCACTCTCCCATAAGACACTTCTTTCCCCATATTCCGCAAAATTGTTCATCTCATTACCAGAGCGAGGAAATACAAATATTAAATATTTCATTAAACCGAGTGGGAATCAAACCTACTACTTTCGCTTTTACAGTCGCACTACATCCTCAATCAACGGCGCTCAGTAAGGTTCAAGATAAAATAATTCATTTCCCCCAAGTTCCCTACTTGGGGGGAACTCACAACCATACCCATTTATAACACAGATGATATATAATTGTAAAAGAACAATACTAAAGAACAATTAATGAAACTGTATTTATATAAATAATTAATATCGATGGATTTACATTGCTGTTCATTATTCTTATTGTTCTTTCATTTATTTTATATTTCTATATTACGTACTTATAGTTCTGTGAAGTTTTAATTAATGTAATAGTTACTAAGAAACGTGGGTTCAAATCCAATTAAAAAGCAAGTAAGAAATTTCAATATTGTGTTGACTGGTGAAACACAACGCCGCCCTTTGTCTGATAACTCATTCCCGAGCGGAAAATTCCCCGAGCGGAAATCGAACCTGCTTTGCTGTCACGATGATGGTCTCGAATCAATTATAAACAAAAATAGTAATAAGCTCTATCATAATTAGAAAACAAAGATGTATCTACCTTATTATTATATTATCGTCTTCTCTGAACCGGAGAACGAACCCACAACTGTCGTTTTCCTCTCCATATAATATTAAAAATGACATTTTCACATATAAATACTTTATCCACGTCCGCCTAAGAGGATATGCATGTACTGTATACATAATCCAAGAAATTTCGTATGTATTTTTGTAGCATATTTTATGTTTGGGGCGAATAGCAACGACCTGATAAGTACACCAAGCACTTTTCTTTATTAACCCTCGTGAGGCTTTTATGGGACACGTCAAAAGACAAACAACTCTCAGTTTAAGCATTCATCTATTTTTAAGTCTACGAATTCGTGAACAATTTTAGCGCACCTTTCTTTGAGCGGAGGACTTTGAAATGCTTATCAAGCATTTTAGCATTTTTTAAAGTGTTCCTCACATACTATGATAATATTTAGGAATTTTCAAAAAATAATTTAGTTTGGTTGACCTTCAAGGACGCATTCAGGTCATTTCCTCAAGTGGGGATCGAACCCACAACCAGTCGATTTTATAGTCACACTTTGTGCCCCTTACGCCACGACTGGCCTCACCTTATATTCAATACATTAATTAAATAGGTTTATATTCACAACGTTCACATTATTGAGACACTGTTCGGATTAGCAGAGATAAACGCCGCATCATTCCGTGATATATAAAAGTAAAAAGAATATTTATCCAGTCAGCCGTGGAACAAGTTGTGGTTGTGAGTTCAATTTCTACTCGAGGAAATAAAATTTTATAATATATCTAATTAATATTTCTTCTTTTTTCTTATTCTCTGGTACCGAGAAAGAAAGTGTTTCTATGGGGGTGGAGTATCTATAATAGTAGGTTACCAGGTTCCCTGCCTACCCTACTACATGCAGGATACAGCGTGATGCTAAAAAAATTATGTACTTATACCATATTTCCTTATATTGTTTACACACATGCCCTTATAACATCTAATAAAACTTGCCTCAACGACGTTGATCTAATTTGTCTGGAGTGTCGCATATGACACGTTTCACTCTTTATTTCGGGATATTTTCTTTGTAATATCTTTATATTATATATTTTTTTATAAATAAATTACTTGGCGTTAAGTTCCGTTTAAATCCTTAATTTCCTTCACGCTCAATAATCAGAACAAATAATATCAATTGTTATACATTTACATTTCCCTCTGGTAAATAAAGCTCGGCGTTAAGTTTCGCAACTCGGTAGGTACACAATGTATCTAAAATTAAACAGGAAGTGCTGTCTTTCTTGTCTATCTTGCTATTTGTTAAAAACGTGAAGCTGTTATCTCAACTCAAAAATGGAGAACTGAGTATCCTGACACAAGGTTCTCTCTATTTACCTTAGTAGTCCTTAACTCGAAATTGAACCTACGACCACCGCTACGACCAAATGTAAAAACCAAAAGAATTAACTTTTAGCTTACGTTTTGTTTCTTTAATTCACTCATTTACTTATAAAAACTTTTGCCACCCTCATTATTTCCCGCATCGGTATTCTACAATGAAATTTTGTACCGTCCGTTCGTTAGCCGTACATAAGGCCCAGGGCACCAATTTGTCCGTCTAACCCAATTACGTTCCGAAACGAGCTCTATTTATATTGTACTAGTTATACACGGGTGTGATTTTGTTTAAATGAGATTTCTGATATCATCTGTCATGGTATGGTCGCTTCACGCTATATACCGTACATATCATATAAAGGTTCCATGAAGGGAACCTGGGAACTTAGTGCTAAGACATTCCTTTCCCAACTTTTCGCCCCATTTTTACTGTGAGTGTGAATGCTGCGCCGTTGCGTCACGACGGCTTCTACTCATATACTACGCAAATATATGTTTAAAACAAGATTTTGGTCTGATTCTAAAAAGTAATTAGACAAAAGAACGACATTAAACTCTTAATAATGAAACCCTTTCTTTGCTTATAGATATTTATACAGATCTTTTTTATACAAATGAGGCCCTAGTAGGACAGTGGGAAGAACTGACTGTAAACACGACGGCTTCCATTCCCACTGGAATATGGAAACCTAGTATTCAGATGCTCCGTTCCCATTAATTCACTTTATCTCCACTTTCCGCCGAATTCCTAAAGCATAGCTTGTTACCGATTCTTAAAGCATAGCTCAAATGGGAATCGAACTCACCACTGTCACGTTTACAGTCACCCCCTGACCCTGGACAACTACAAAAAATCTAAGTTAGACACTTACAGCCTATACCCATCAACCGAGCGATGGAATGAATCGCATTTTCCCAAGTGTCGGTGCTGGCGAACTTTTGCAGACGCATCGCGTTTTATACATAAATCATTGTGAACAATCGGATGCCGTTGAGTGGTTTTGGGGTCACACGGAGTGGGTTTACGGACTTTTAAAATTGTTTTAGATGTAGATAGACATAAAATGTATTGACCTAAGTATAAGCATCAATTATTACAGTGTTTATACTTTTGTATTTATATATGAAATTATTAAAAATTAAAACAAATAGATAAATTAAGATCCTTGATTATGTAGTAGTCTGTAAAAAGTACGACTTTGCAACAGTCCGTGGTCACTGGTAGAATAAGATGGCATCCTTCTGTCAGTTCACATAATTATTATATCAAACTACAGCCAACAATTTGACGGAAGGTCGGATTATTGATGATGATTTGATAATGATTCTTAGATCAAATTATACTTAAGAAAAAAATATTTTCAATTTATAAGTATTTGACTTAAGCAAAATGTTCTATTATTGAGATTTTTTTTTGTTAGTCAAATGTGATAGGTGTAATATTGAATTGTTCGAAATCATGGAATTTCGTACAAAATTTCGCTTCGTATGTTTTCCAAATCATTTAAAATCAAAGTTAGTTAATGTTTTTACAGAGATAATGGCACATTTCTATCATTTTACTATAAAACTTTTCTTTATATTCCATTAAAAGGGGCTACGTTTAATATTCAGTTTAGTTAGTTGATAAAATGTTTGAATCAGATAACATAATACCACGAACGGATGTTATATTTATTTATTCGCTTGTTCATCAAGCTTAACTAAAATATTTAATTAATTTTTTATTGCATAACAACTCATGAGGCCGTGGTCAAGGGTTACAAGCTTACAACAATAAACGCGGCGACGGTTGTGGGTTCGATTCCCACTAAAGGAAAGGAAATAGAACTGAAATAATTTTTAACAGAACGAAAATCCGACCTCAAACAACGAATTAAAACGAAAAAAATATTTTTACAAAGATTTTATTATTTTGAAAGCTTAGTAATTAAAAGTATCTGAAAGTAAATATTGTAGTAAAGTTATTGTAGCATTAGCTTGACTAGAGAGTACATAACGCCAAACGCTACTCATCTACTGTCATCAACCACTCCATACATGCTCCGGGGGTTCCCCATGCTTTTCCATCTTCCTCCAGTGTCTTTGATACTTCGTTTTCGAAGATCAACCCAGGTACTCCCCCTATCTCCCTTACCACTCACTTTTCCTTCAAAAACCTAATCGTAGCACATAATCTAGAAATAACATAATCCTAACAAGCCCACGCACCCGTGTGTACGTATCATCGCGCCAAACTAATTAACTCGCGCCAGGCGAGCGGCGGAATGCTAACGAGCATCCTCGCTATTGGCCAATTACTCATTTGATGACACATCTAGATACAACTCGGTTATTTATTGCATTCGAATAGCATTGCTTGATTTCATTTACATCTGCAAATAGCTTTTAATCGATTTTGTATGTATCGATTTTATGATTTGTGTGTGCGAATGTACATATATAACGCATAATTAATTAGGTTTGCTCATATTTTGTTTAATAGTAAGGCAATAAAAAAATAACCAAACATTATATTATATTATGATCATAGGAATTGTCTTAATGGGAACGGAGTGTTTCAACACTAGGTGTCCATGTTTCCTCTAGCTACCCTCTATCCTCTGCGGGATTAAGCGTGGTGGTGAAAGTTGGAACTCTGGTCTGGATTCTGGAGAAAATTATAATATTCTCGATATGCATGTATTCTAGATGAATTCTAGACATATCTATGTATATAACATTACATACTCTTGTACCTACACTTACATATTTATTCTTCTATTGACAAGATTGGCTGGTAAAAATGACTTTTAGCGTTAACTGCGTCTTTTATATGTTTTTGTATGAAATTTTATGCAGTAAAGAAACTGTAATTAAATATTATTCCAAGAGCGCAATTAACATCAATACGTTTCCATTGCATACCGATAGCGTCGACCACAGAACTAATGAATGTTATTAGTAACTACTAGTAACTTTACTAAGTTCGCCATCTTAACAGACTATAAACAAAATTATTATTATGTTTCTAAATTCTTATTTTATTATATGGGCTTGACCCATTCGCCGCCTCTATTAAAAAACGCCACGCTATGCCACGTTTACTTAAATTTGATAAATAACTTAAAATTAATAATCCCATTTATCATCATTGCCAAGAGTGCCAATCCAATGCCAAGCACAAAAATGAAATATTAGCCAGAAAAACTGATTTGGATAGTAACTACTTAAGAAAATGCACTGTATCAACCATGCCCCACTTAATATAACATCTTACATTTCCCAACTGGCGTACTTCCAGGATTCTTGTTAACCTAGAACTGCCATCCCTGATACTCATTAAGAACAAATCGATACTGAGTTTAGAGCTTAGTTTAGCAATTGACGGAAATTTGACTTGAAATACAGTAATATCCTGACTTCGGGTGACTGATTACCAGTACATAATAAAGATATAATATTTCATAATTGGAGGTCCACGGGAAGTACCCACTATTACGCGTCGAATTTCATACAAAATTACATTTAAAAACTTCAATTTCAGACAAAACCAGATAAAATCATCTAGTTTATTTCAGAACTACTAAATTAGTATCGCAGGCTCCACCTAAGTTACGCCTCCACTGAAAGCATCTGAAACTGAAAGGCATGAATCAATAAATTTTGCTAAATCCAAAACTTGTGCTTGTTTGTGCAGCTGCGCGTTTCGACTACAATGCACTTGCACCCTAATTGGAAGTAGATAATAGTTATTTCTGTTTCTATTTCTGTTTGAACTGCGTCTGATGCAGTATACTGAACGTAAATTGCAATGGATGACCCAATTATGAATGAGTGTTACGTTTGTTTTGGACGGGTCTGTACTTTGTAGTGTAATGTATGTTGAATTGTGTTTTATTGTAACTTTGCGAAGATAATTGAGTAGTATGTGATGTGTGATATATATATTTTTGTTGATAGGGTAAGCAGAGAGAACCTACTGTTAAGATACTCCGTTTTCGAGACCGTACGTGTTGAGTAGCGGTACTCAACACGCAATATGTCAAAAAAAAAAATAGAAAATTGGCTGTGGTCTTAACACATAACTAACATAAATTAACTTAACACTAGGTGATATCTTAGCACAAGGTTCCCTCTGCCTACCGCTATACTGGGACTACAGCGTGTATATAAAAAAAGCATACAATTAACAGCGTATAATAAACAGGTATATTATATTAAACAAGAAGTGTAAGTCTCGCGTACTAAACGGATTGGTTTTGCCCGTTATTTAATTCTTTTGAAAAGTTTTAATGAGGCACGCTCAGAGTTCTCAGTTTTACGCGGTTTTTGTGTTGAATGTACCTCCTTGTTGTAAATATGAGAGAATTTTTAAAATGTTGCTTCTTTCATGCTGTATCCTGTATATAGCGGGATAGAGAGCGGGAACCTAGTGTTAAGACACTCCGCTCAGCAAATACCACCAAATTTTGGGGAAATTGCGTGCTTAATGACGGAATTCTCTTGCTTTATCTATTTACCAGTGTGAAGAAATAAATATTTTATATTTCCCCATGTATGTATTGAACCCACAACCGTCGCTTTACCAAACATTTTGTCAACTATTTTGGGTTCCATTCCCACTCGAGGAAAGTATATATTTAATATTCTCAGATTTTTACTCTAGTGTCGAAGCAAAGCGCGGCGTTGAGTTCCGCCACTCAATAAGTAATGCTTTCGGTAATTTGTCGAACGGTGTCTTAATAGGGAACAGAGAGTCTTAACACAAGGTTCCCGGTTTCTCTCTGCCTACCCTGCTATATGCAGAACACAATGTTAAGTAAAAAAATAATTTTCTCTACCTTCTTCTCTTGTTCCTTAAACATAGATCGTCAAAATAATATACTTGTTGAATATAAGATAATTCTACAAATAATTTCAATTTTAAGATCAATTAAGTGAATCCGGCAAAAGTTTCAGAATACATTAACGAACGTTTAAAGAAATTATCGCAGTAGAAATTGTGAAGAAAATTTTTACTTTTCAAAATTTTTGCATATTTTCTTTTAAACTTTTTGTTTTTAGGATTCCGTATATCAAAAGGTACGAATGGAACCCTTATAGGATCACTTCGTTGTCCGTCTGTCCATCTGTCAAAACTATTTGTCTCGAGATCGCTTGAAACTAATATTAATATCCAATATTTAGATCTAGAGTCCCTTAAAGAAGAATTCGACGGAAAGTGGGCAACGGAGTATTAAAACACTACGTTTTCTCAGCTTACCCTGCTGCGTGTGAGAAGAAGAAGTGAAGCGATTTAAGACTTAGTGACACAAACCCACTGCAACTCTGTATGAAATGTCACCAAATTTGTCATATAGCAAAAAACTAAGTGTCTTAACACTACCATATCTCTCCTTCTACAAAAATAAATAGGCACAAAACTGCTAAGCATAAAAAACAATATTATACGTCATAACTTCGCCCTCGGGACGAACGCAACGTTATTAAAAATGCTTAAAAAAATTCGATAAACACAGGTACTTTACAACTTTTACAATCAAGACCGACTTTGTAGGGAGATTTATTAAAAGGGAATATTTAGCTTATAATTTTTGTTCTGGGATGATGATGTTTAGTTATACAGTGTAAGTCTAAGTTGAACGCGTAGTGGAAGTTTGTGAAGTAATATGTGCTTATAATTACCAAAGTTAACCTGCACCGAGGTAGCGTTATATTAGAAATTACTTTAGTTTTTCTTATGGAATTTTAATTAAGTCTTTATTAATTAAATCGTGGAAGTCAACGCCGGGTTTTTATTCTTATCAAGACAGGGAAATAAAAAATAATTTCAATATTATAATCATTATCATTCAATATTATCACTCCGAGTGGGTCTTTGAATAATATGTAAATTAGTTAATTTTAAATATTCGGATATAGTTATCATTTTACATTGTCAATGTTTAACTTGGATTTGCAACAAAATGGTAATTATTTCAAATATTATAGAAAACAAATATTCGGATATTCAGATACGCGGCGTTAAGCTCGCCATTCAACACGCAGTAGTAAATATATAATTTGGACAGAGAGTGTAAAATGGAGGGTGTTCTCTCTGTTCCCTCTGCCTAAGTGCCGGGTGAAAGTTCGAGAGAGGAATAAAAGTCTATATACTTGATACACTGTATTTAGACTTAGCACACAATCAAAAAAGAGGGAGAAGAGCAACATAACACTTCGTAGAAGGTAATCTTTGAGAGAGTGATATAAGAGTTCCATTTTTCCTTTTAAGGTACGGAATTCTAAAAATTAAATTTATGCTAGTATGTATCTATGATGCACATCGTATAAATTAAATTTAAAACGAAATAGAAATGAAAATGTATAAAAATTCCCCACGTGCCCACGTGAAAGCCCCGAGGTGGTAATTAAAACATCGACGCGTTCTGCAGACCTTGCGTGTAGGGCATGCATCAAAGGATACGAGAGATTTTGCTAAAACAAAACATATTAAAATCTTAATATTTAATGTAAGTCTATTTATACTAAGAAAATATTTTCATGTGGTGGGGAAACTATATTATTTAAAACTAAAAAATCAGCTTTACGCAGTATCCCACCTACAGTAACACTGTTGTCAAGCGGCGGGGACCTAGTGTTAAGACACTCCGCTCCCCATTTACCGCGGAATTTTGGAGGTGTTGCGTGATAAGTGGCGGAATTCAACGCCGTACTTTGCCTAGTTATCAGAGCACTGAAATGAAAATATCTTTCGTTTCTTCGAGTTGGAATCGAACTCTCAGCTCTAGTGTTTACAGTTGCAGCCATGTACCACAACAAATACTTCATTAAAATATAATAACAACATAACTTGGGAATAGAACTCGCGATCACTTCCGAAGTATTTTATGAAACCAGAGCATGTACTCGAGGCGGCAGTTAAAACTTGTGTATTACAAAACCTCACTTTGCATACAAAATACATATTTAACAAAGTTTACAGCGATAAGATCAAACTTAGTCCAAGTATTGAGGAACTCTTACACAACCATCCTATCCTAGATTTATTAACAACAATCTGGCTATATTCTGGGAATTTTTGCTTTAAATACCAATAGCAGTTTCCCGCCGTATCCCGCATATAGTAGGGAAAGTAATGTTAAGACGGTATGTCCTTCACTTTTTGCAAAGTTTGCGTGTGGAATGGTGGAACTTCGGTAACGAGGTAAAGCCAGGAATAAGTAATAAATAATTCCCCAGAATTGAGATCGAACCCACAGTCATCTCGCTTACATTCAAACACTATCCCATTACCCCTTTACACATAATTAACTATCGAATAAGAAATATTTTTTACAATTACTTTTCAAATTTAAAGCCGATCTAACAATAAATTTCAGAAGATAGTTGCGGGATGAAGACATTAAGGCAACCTGCGCCGCCTGCTAATGAGCGCTCGTGTGAAACTGCCTTAGTAGGATACGATGTAAGCCTTTACATGGCGTCACTTTAAATTTAAAGTCGCTATAAAATTTACTTTAAAACCTTTTACTGTTGTTTATACTTAGATATATGTTTGTTTCTATCCTGTATATTAGGATTAGTAAGTACTCAATCGTTGTGTAATTTGAAAGTATAAAAGTTTAATTTATTTCCTTGATATCACACGGCGTTAAATTCCGCAATCTTACAGAAAATAATGTATTTTCTTACCAAACATTCAAAGTAATTAATATTCATTGAGTTAGTAACAGTACGGATTAAGGCCAGTAGTGGCGCAGTACAAGCGTGTGACTTTGTACGGAATAGGTTATGGGTTCGACTACCAGTCGAAGTCCACCTTACCATATGACGCGGACGGAACGTGGGTAACGAAAATGTATTAATGAGAACGAAATATTTTAAAACTAAGTTTCTAGCTTCTCTCTCTCTCTCTCTCTCTCTCTGTGAATTTTGCTACGTGCGGGATTCCAGCATGAAGCTAAAAAAAAGTAATATAGAATATGTCCTATCTTATGTTACATACAGTCCACAAGTATATCCGCACATATAATCAAAGATAAAATAAAAAAACACAACGAAAGAAAAGAAAAAACTTAAAAATAACGGCAAGTCTAAACCTTACAAATCACAAACTTTTACTTTTACGAATTCCCCCAAAAAAAACCGAATTAATTTCGTCGGCCCCAATAAGTTCACTTAGCAGGTTTTAAATCAAATAACGTTGATTGATTTATCGCCTCCCTGCTACTCGAATGGGAGTTTTTAAACATCTTGTTTTTTTGGGAAACAAATATCTTCATAAATTTCTACATAATCTATGAATATTTTATACTTTCGGCTTCTATTTTTAAAACGCGCGGGGCGCGTTGG
>FASU01038021.1:0-14485 GCA_001486225.1 Heliconius pardalinus sergestus
GAGGGTCGCTAGTATATTATAAAAGAACTATTTTTTAACTCTTTGTTACAACATTTTTAAGTGATGAACTACATTAAATTGATTTTTACTATTTTACCATATTATATATCACAGGTGGACCCATCAGTATGCTAGCTTTACAAGGTGTCCTTGAACTAGTGAGGCATCACAACATTGACTACCCGGACATGTATGATCGCCTCTACGCCATGTTTGAACCAGAAATGTTTGCAACGAGATATAAGAAACGACTAATGCACCTGGCTGATATATTTCTAAGTTCCACGTAAGTTTAAACATGCGCAGTACAGTCCGAGTCGAGTCTTGGCCACCCTGAAGTTATGTTTTCTATAAGAAAAATCCTAAAATGAAATCTGTGCAGCCACAACTAACTTCAGTGTGGCTACAATTTATCAAACAAACTTTAAGGGAAGTGTAAATTTTTTAGTTGCACAGTTCCCACTTATAAATGGGTTAAAAAAATCCCACTTATAAATGGGTTAAATTTATATTCCATTTTGAATAATGTAAAATATAAAATAATTTTTTTAATTATTTATTTATAAAAAAGGATTCATCAAAAAAAATATGTATTTAAATTTTTTAAATAATGTATAATAATAATGTAATGTAAATAATGAAAAATATTAATAATAATTTATAATGTTAAATTACATTTTTCTCTCCAGACATTTACCAGAGAGCCTAGTGGCGGCGTTCGCAAAGCGTATCTCTCGGCTCGCGCTCGTTGCCTCCCCTGAAGATACCAAAGGTTTATTGCAGCTGGTTGCCAATTTACTGTTACGGCATCCCGCCTTGAAGCGTATGATCTGCTGTGAAGATACACCGGCTATAAGTAGGCTTAAAAAAATTAATAATAATAATAATATATCTTTTTTCTAGTTTTGTTTAAATTCACCTAAACCAGTATGAACTCCCTTCCACTCAGAGTTGAATGATTAATAAAATGTAATTCTTTTAATTCTCTATAAAATATTTATCCTAAAATAATTATTCTAATATAATATTTATTAACAGTGTCAAACGATCCCTACGTCATGGAAGAATCTAGTGCCCAACGCGCCCGCGCCTTAGGCTCCTCCTTGTGGGAAGTGCGCGTGCTGCAGCGGCACTGGGAGCCCGCAGTCAGCACGGCGGCCGCACATCTCCTGGCCAGCGCTGACGCCCGTGTGCGCCCGGAGCGCGCCGTCTGGCTGGAGGGGGACGATTGTGTATGTATTTATAATAGGATTTCTTTTTTTTTGCATGTAGACAGGATAATTCGTGTTGAGTCGTTCTCTACTACACTTGTCACTTCATAACTATCAGCAGCCATGTTGGTATATATATTTACATTGGTATTGTTTATTTTTTTGTGACATAGACAATGAGTTAAAACGCTCTGCAAATTTGAAATAAATATTTTTTAGAAGTAGGAATTAAATAACAACCATCACGAGATATCGATACATTATCATAGAGATGTTTATAATTGTGAGAAAGCAAGCATCCAACGCACATGCGTTAGGCATGTATCCTACGACGTTCTGCATTTATTTTTAGTTTCACGCTGCATAGAGACACTCCGCTCCCCAATAATACTTTCTTTGCGCACTTGTGGCTGAATTCATGCATTGTATATTGCGAAAATTAACGCTGCGCTATGCCTCGGCATCAGAGTAAGGAAAATGAAAACATTTTATCCTCCCGAGTGAAAATCGAATCATAGGGCCTGCTTGTGCCCCTGCACCAAAGACAGCCTTACAATCATATAATACTTTATTATATGATTGTAAGGCTGTCTGTATAATACTTTATTCGCCAACAGACTTTTGATGCAGAATTAAAGAAAAGATTCAAAACAATAGAAGTGAACTTCATTAGACCACAGAGCATGGCTCTACCAACCGGAGAAAGACTATTGCCATACTGGGAGCTGATGGCTTGAATATAACATGATTAGTGTTGCCAGGATTAGGATTTTCCCTTAATATATGGGAAATATTGAAAAAGAGTTGGACCTGTCATAATTTTATTTCATTGAAGAATTTATGTAATTTTTCAAGAAATATTGCTATGATGTCTTTTATTATGGCTTTCATAAAGACAACGTTATATTATTTTGTTTGATTAGTATAAGATTAAAAAATATATTATATGCAATATATTCTTAACTTCATTAAAAATAAATAAAAAAGAAAGTCAAAAATTTATGGTCATATGCGGGTAGCTTGGCAACACTAAGTGTTATTGTGGTTGAAATAGACGGTAAATATATAGAAATATTTTTTCTGGCAATCTTCGATAATATTAGAGATCTTGAAAGAGAGTATTAGAAAAATTTTAAATTACTCCATGGTGTATTTAATTGATTGATTGCCAGATTTATCTACCGTTACAAGATGTGTGTATTCCACAATTAATTATTGTGTTTTATAATTATAGTATAGTGTTACTGTGGGAAGAATTTGATATTATTTATATTTTAAAAATCGATACCAAAGAGGATCGATTTTTAAAAGATTTCGCTATTTAATAAATAATTTATTCGTGAAATATTAGAATTTTCCCACGGTAAAACGAATTTTGAATATTCACTAAACTTTGTCGTATGTAAGATAACGTCAAAATTATGTGATCGACCAGTTTTGATCATTTAATTTGGGCGTCAAAAAAATTTTTAAAAGTAAATGACCAAATAACCCTATGCCTGAAGAATGAATAAAACGAGAGGCAAATTGTAATATTCTAAAGGAGTTTTTGTTTTATTAATAAACTTGAAATATTTATGAGAATATAGTTGATTTATAATTAAATTTATTAACTTAAAAAACTGAAATAACGCTTTTTCAATAGAATACATTAATAAGACAATGGAATAAGCACAAACGTGATAGTTTAATATTTATATCTTCATTCATCAGACCAACTCAATGTTATCGTAATATTGTATTGTCATCTAATCAATATAATATAATTGCCAAGTTTCACAATGAGACATCAATTAGACGTATGTATAATTCAGATTTTATTACATAATTATTTAGCTAACAGTTTGACCAGAATATATGTGTTTGACCACTAACATGGCGTTGTCGCAACTTATGACGTCAGAAAGTTAGTTATCTTTTTTATTTAATAATAATAATAAGAATTCATCCTTCCCTATTTATATATTTTTGAATTAAACTCTGATTTATGTTCCATTTCATGTTTATTAATAAAAAAAGTATCCCCAGTCTAATAGTAGCCAGTTCTAAGAAAATCCAGTAAAGTTAATGAGTAATTTGTATGTCATAATATATTATAGTCTGTGAAATTAAAACTGAATATTGTGTAGGTACATCCCTATGAAATGGGTTATATAAATTTCAGTAATGTTGAGATTAACTAGTATCAAGGTGCGGGTGTAATTAATGTCGTATTAAGTGATTAATTGTATAAAATAAGAAAGAATTTCAATACAATTGTAGGAATGTTTTTGACAGCAAAATTGATGATAATATAATAAAAACATGTTTAACTAGACACGACAGTTTTCGAAATCCATTCGGAAAAATATTCGAATTAAATAAATATAATTCATAATCTCAATCTTCAGTCGTTTAAACCTTAGTTTAAACATTGAGAATTATTAAGAGTTGTGTAGTGTATGCACTATGCAGGTACGGTGTGTGGTTTCCTCGATAAATGGACTTTTATCACAAAAGCAATATTTCAAATCGAATCGATAGGTCCCGAGGTTAGTCCGTTCAACCAAACAAATTCACAGTAAAAATAAAGAGTGTAATATTTGCGCCATACTCAGTCTTAAATTGACCGACAATATAAATAATTTAGTCGTAATTATTGAATACATTTTGCACTTAATATTATATTAATACATACATACAGTAGGCTCGGTTGGTTCGTGGCCGCTCTGAAGTAAACAATGCGTTAAAGTTTAGAAAGCCGAACGTCAGAGCGGCCATGACTCGTCGACCGTACTGTACTTATATACATACATAAATTAATATAGGGATGTTGCGATTGTTTCAATTTTATTTTTGTACCGATACAAGTGTCTGTGATGGCGGCCGGTGTTTCCGCTAGCGTTTGCGCAACGGTCGTTGTGCCCAGTGATCAGTGCAGTGCGTTATTATACCACATTGGGTGATGTTACTACATACACATTAAAAACCTCCCCTGCTTAAAATACTACTTGTTATAAATATGTTCATAAATAGTACATGCTTATATCTCACAAGATAAAATGTTTTGCTTCGTAATTGTCAATTAGAGGAATGATTTCTTGTTGCTAGTCTCGGTTTCGATTACG
Organism: Heliconius pardalinus sergestus; assembly: GCA_001486225.1. Taxonomy (NCBI): domain Eukaryota; kingdom Metazoa; phylum Arthropoda; class Insecta; order Lepidoptera; family Nymphalidae; genus Heliconius; species Heliconius pardalinus. The sequence continues at coordinate 4,319 of FASU01038021.1, forward strand.
TAGATACATAATTTGTTAGATTTTTTACTGTTTTCTAATATAATATTGATCAATTTAGAAATAGTTATAGAAATCTCGGATTCATAATTTAAAGTTGTAGTATTTGAACTTCCAATTAATTTCAAGGAATGTAAAGATAAACTACCTTTACATTATATTAAACTAATCGATTATACACTAATTCGTGTTTTGATCACTGCGTTAGTTTGGAAATCGTTATTATTTTTTTTATTACATGTATTGTATACTTTGCGTCGGTCATACAAGACCATTGTGATTTATTTATTTATATTAAGTTATTTAGATAAGTTTCATTAAAGATGACTTGGAATGTGCAATCGTTTTAGTAGGCTCCCTTCTATACCCCATTTGTATATATCTTGAAATCTGTACAATTTAATTTTTTTGCTAAGATTCCATTTTCAGTCTAAAATAGAAAATAAAAAAAATGTTGCCTCAAAACGCTCGCGTAAATGTGTGTGTTAAAGAATTTAATTATCCGTTAAATTTTATTACATTTAAGTACATTTGACGCTATGTGTAGTATTTAAATTAGTTTTTTTTAATATTTGATTCTGTAGTAATGGAATTGTATCTCTCTCATATAAATATTTTAGAGTTGGTTGATTACACAAAATTTCAATATTCTCTTTGAATAAAAATATACATACAACATAATGAAAATAATAATTAATAATCAATAATTGTAATAAACACTCGTCTCATTTTTATTGTTAGAAAAAGGAACCAAAACACATAGATATAAAAAAAACTAGTTCTTTGTTTTTTTATAAGATAATATTGATATGTACACGCGAAATCGATCAATCAACTCGCTGTTTGTCTTCATTTCCAACCTTGTCTATTAAACCCTTACTTCATTCCAATTTTGCCTGTCCACCTGGTAATTTTAAAGAATTATTATTATTATTAATAATAATAATAATAAAATAAGTAATTTGTTATAATTTAATGTTAAGTCCCACGCTGGTAACAATTAACCGCCATATTAACTTTATTTTTTTTTGTTTTTAATACATATTGAAGCCTCGCAGGGTGCGGCGCTACCATGACGCGTACAAACATATAAACCTACAAATAGTTATATATATATAAAATTATTTATAAGCTTTTTTAATACACAACCAATGACCACTGGAAAGAATTGATGTTATTTTTCCTTGTGTTTTGCATCTCATTGTTATTAAAGTAAGACGATATATTAGTGAAGCTTCAAGTGTCTCGATACTCTCGATAGTTGATAGTAGTTGTCGGTTCGATGATAATTTGAGGGAAATTAGAGAGGCGATGTATCTTATTTTATATGGAATGTCGTTTAATTTGTATGTAAATGATTTTAAATGTTTGTTTTATATTGTTATTTTTTAAAGACCTGTATACATATAAATAACAGATTTTAATCAATCTCCGTGTAATAATAATTCTTTTAAATGTATTTAGTGAATGAATCTCAAATATGTCAATAGTAAATAGTGGTCCGCGCCCGCCGCATTGTGATTATTTTCAACATAAACTTAGGCTTAAACTTAGGTTAAGATATTATTTTATTATTCATTTAAATGTTCTATTATTGATTAAAATAATGAAAAATGTTTACATAGTGTATTTCTTTATTTTACCCGTCAACTTTCCGTTTTTATTATAACATCCTTTAAAAATATATTATAGCTAACATAAAATAATATGTTTATTACAATGAAATAACTAGTAATATAAATAAATTTGGCACTAAAATATATTAAATGTAGTTTGTTCATAATAAAGCTAACAATTTGTAATTTGATTTTAAATGGTAATAAAACTGAAAAACATATTAAAGAGAACTCATAAAATATTTAATAAAATAAAATTTTATATAATACAGCAAAAAATTAAATGAAAAGTGTTTTCAATATGATATGCCATTAGAGCACTGCACTGATCATAATGAGTTTACAAAAAACATTCTTTTGAGTATTATTCATTTATATATTACTTCGAATAATCTTGAAAATTCGTGTAAATATATAAAACTATATAAATATGGGATCCCATCGTTTCTTATTAAAATATTTGTACATTATGTTACAATTTTTGATAGAATGTATAGGTATACATATATAACAAAAAATAATAATAATTCAAATTAGTCATTTTTGAATATTCTATGTTTTTGTAAAATAAAAAATAATATATATAAAACACGGCGACAAATACACAAATTATTGCTTTTATTGTTTACCTTAAAAATTTTTTTGAGCACTACTTTTATTTACGCATCGAAAATATAACTTATATGCTAAAAAAACTGTTAAATATCCATCATATATCAGTCACAATGATTTTACTAAGCTCTTCTTGACAATTCTTTAAACTTTCCGCCAATTTTGACTTCAAAAGTTTTCGTACATGATATGCAGGTAAAATATTTACTGATTTAATCATTTAATAATTATTTGGTAATTATGCACAATTGAGTTAAAACATTCAAAATTAAAAAGGTATATTCTACGTATTTACAATATACTGTTAAAAAAACAATATTCTTCTGGTCTAACAGCAGTCAACTAAAAATAAAACGTATTTTATTTATAACATTATCTTACCCACAGTACCTACGCGAACAAATTTATCACAGTCCCTATCTATACAAACATTAACCTCATAAATCATAATAAATAAAATTCTAATTATTCGTAACTAAATTCGACACACGTTAACACATATAAAATTAACAAATATATAATATTGAAAAATAACATTCGATAATAAATAATATCGGTTTTACGGTCCCGTCACTATTTGCTCTTGACTGTCACTGGGCGTGGCTTTGGCGTGACAGCACGTTATCTGCGGACTGTTCTCTCTCTCCTGCGAACTATTTTCCGAACTTTTATCCGGTTCGTGGACCATTACTTCGCTACTTTCACTTTGACTAGATTTACAGCATTTTTCTGTGTCAGCTTTAGCGCAACAAGAGTGTTTTTGTAAAAGCTGCGTGTCTTCCACACTGGGACTGTCTTCTTTTTCATTTTCTGAATGTTGGCAGTGTTTAGTTTTTTTCGCTTTTGCGACTTTGGACGGGCATTGTTTGGCGCCGTAGAAGCACGTGGCGTTGGCGCCGCCATCTTGTGAGGTGCTTGCGCGGAAGTAGTGTGAGGGCTGGATGCAATTGCGTGTTTGGCAAACGTAAATATCGGACTCGGAGCTGCCTGGCGATCCTAGCAGCGGCGGCGTTGTGGTTTCAGCTGAAAAGATCAAATTTTTAACGCTTATTATTTATCGTAAAAGTATATTATAACATACAATATTAAATATGTATTTTAAACAAACTTCTAAAAAAAGTTACAATTGTAAATACGTTAATAATGGCAAAAAAGATGCAATAGGCGGCAAATAAAAAATAATATGATTACATTAACTTAAAACCTGAAATTCTTACAAATTAAATTTATTATCCAAATCACTATAACTGATTAAAAATTCAATTACATAGATCAAAAAATAATGCAGTGTAACACCTAAAAATATATTATTAACAGCACTACATCAATGCTGCCAGCTTTTAATTAAACTATACTACAATATTCATAAAAAATAATATAACATTTAATAAACCATAGAGCAAAAATATATATAAAATAATATTATTTTTTATTGCACTAAAAAAAAAACATAATAAACAATATATAGCATTTTAAATAATTATTATTTATACGCAGTCATCAAGCTAAAGCAAAATAACAAAAATTCCCTAATTATCTAAAATATTTACAACTGGCAACACCTACATAACTAGCATCTAAAAACAAAAAAACACTGACAAATCAAAACAATTTTTAGCACTGGCAACATAACCTAGTACTTGGTGTAGGTGTCCGCGAGCGCGGTGTCCGCCTGCTGCAGCTCGAGCGCGTCGAGCTGCTTACACAGCTTGCCCTCGCACACTTCCCAGCTGCATTTCTCCGTATTGCAGCGGTCTAGTACGCGGGACGGGGACGGGGGACCACCCGGGGAATTATATGATTATATTTGAATTAAATAGTTCATAAGCAAGTCAAGTATTCATATTAGAGGAAACTTTGATAGGAAAGAAGTGTTTTAGCACTAGGTTCCCAGATTCCCTCGACTTACCTTGCTATGTGATGGATAGAAAGGGAACCCAAATAAAGTCATTATATTCCCCTGAATATAATATAAAACGCAGCTTTTACTAACGCAGTGCATTTTTTTGTAGAGGGCTACAATATTGCAAAGATGGAAGGAGAGACGTTTCTATTGAAACTAAATAGTTTTTTTTTTGTATAATTAATATTTTTTATGTACCTATGTCTATGTTTATACAAAGGAGTCGCCGAATACGATTTCATATGAATTAAATTTATGATATAAGCTGGTATTATGTAGCGAGGAAGTGATGCATTCAAAAGTTTATGAAAAAAATATTTTTGTTAACCTTATATCACGCTAGTTATAAAATAAGTCATTTTATACATATTACAAACGTATCTATTATGCCAAATTACCAACTTATATTATATTTATTGGTATGCAAGAATCTTCTCTTAAGTTAAGTCTTGAAACTTCTCTTAGGTAGATAGCCACATATTCAAATATCCTAATAAACCCTTATTAAATATACTATATAACAAGCAAACAAAACTCAACACACCATCAAAGCATTAAGAGGACAAGTTGGACTATTCGAAAGGACATCTCTCACCTGTATCGTCGCACTCCGGCGTACATATAACCACACGTTTAGTGCCAAAACACTGCATCTGGAGACGAGTTAACTTTGTTCCAAATAGGAAATAACCTAAAATATTAAAAAATATGTATAAGCTACAATTATAAAATAATAATGAAAAGCATTTTAATGCTACTATTTAACTAAACATGCTAAAAATCTTAGTTAATTTTGGAAGTGCAAAAAATATGTAATCGTGAGGAATGACAGGTTAAATATTCAATACGTAGGTACTTACATATCTATAATTTTTAGTCAATAATGTTATACTACAATAAAACAATACATATAATTATATATATTTAGTACCCAAAATTATAATTATGTGAAATATAATGCTAAATAAAGCACAGCCAGACAGATGTGTAGTGACCGTCTTGAAGTAAGGCTCTTTCAGGGACTTCAGTGAGGCCAAGACTCGTCAACCGTACCTACAGTAACAGTGGGTGCCCTTACCCAACATCATGCCAAGCACCACAGCCAACATCAGTTGGACGTTGTACACCATTACGGCCAGCATCAGCAAGTAGCCCACTATATTGTGCACCATGAAAACAAACGTCTGGTGCGTGTTTACTAATGTCCTGGAATAAATAATTGAACTTTTATTATATCTATACATATATATATTTTTGTTTTAGAATAGCTTGAAAATACAATTGGACCCAGTAACGCGACCTGCGTTATAGTCAGTGTATAATGTAAACGAGCTAAACTACAAAAATCTATAATTATAATAAAATTGTAAGAGGGTCGGTGTCTGTACTTGGAAGATATTTAAAAAAAATGTTATTGGGAACCTTTATTAACATAATAGAACCCACAAAATTCTATATATAATATTACAATTCGTTTTCCCACTTTCCACCCGAGAGAAAGCTGGACATAGCGTAGCGGCAGGCGTAGCTTTATCTTATCGGGGGAAATTAAAATTACACATTTTTCGAGTAAGAATCGATTGCACTACTACCATATTTATACAGCTGTAACTGCTGTGCGTAGAAACGTGAAATTTGGACAGATGTTTATTTTCGCAATCTAGACATCCACTAAGAAGGGATTTTCAAAAATGTTAACCCTAAAGGGGTTAAATAGGGGTTGAAAGTTTATTAGGAAAAAAAATTAAATCTCCACCGATTCTTATAAAAATTTAAAGCCAGACTTTTAAAAATATTTCAATGAACACATGTTTCATGGCTTATTAGAATTCACCACTAAGGGTCCAAATAAGCAGGCAAAACTGCGCGCGTCCGCTAGTTTTTTTATAAAATTGTACAATTATCATATATTAAATTTTATTTGCGTGATCTTTGCTTATTTTGAAATGAATATTTCAATTCATTTTTTTCTATTTATTAATTTTAATTTATTTTACTTAATTTAAATAAAAAATTACATACCTGATACGAAACGAAGCCCATCGGCTGACTTGTCCTGAACTAGTGTTACGGCTCGTCGTCGGCTCCATAGGGTTGCCTTGCTCCCTTAAAATAAAAGTATTTTCACACCTTGAAAATTTTTATTGATAAACTATATGAATACAGTACAAAATACAATTATCTGGCCTACAGTTATTATAGATGCCCGCAGGTGTTAAAGAGTGTGGGTTGAGTGAAAGATACAAGATTAAAAACTGTTGATCGGTAATGTGTGTGTATAAAAACATTCCTCGTCTTAAAAAAATATTTTTAATAAACAGCCTAAACAATTATGTAGGTACTATTACTAGGTACAATTATCTTTTCCGCTTCCGCTTATCCGGATGCGAATAGTCCGCTTAATCGAATGGCATGATGGTTGTGGGTTTGATTTCCACTCGAGAAAATGAAGTATTTAATATTTCCAATTCTTCGCTCTGGTAATGAGGCAAGGCGCGGCGTTGCTGCCGACAGCATTCGGCGGAAAGTGCGGAACGGAAGTCTCTTAATGTGAACGAAGTGTCTTAAAACTAGATTTGCAGTTCCAGGCTGGTGTGAATGAGAAATTAATTACCGTTGACCTATAGTTGACGTTCGAGAAACCAATGTCAATGATACTCAAGTAATTTCAAATGCAGAGCATAAAGATTCGAAGAACTATGAATTCGGAAAAAAATATACAGATAATAAATGTGTGACTAAAACCTTTTTTTTTCCTAAGTCAACCAACCAATCAATATAATAAAACACAAACAAATCAATCAATGTTAAAAAAACATATTTTTATACACAAAATTACTCAATAAAGTAAAAAAGTAATACTGAATTGATTATTTTATAACAAAAAATATATAAAAAATGACAGAAACGACACATTGTGGCCCGCATATTATGCAGGTTAAGATTAATTAACCTACATAGTCCAGCGAGCCCGCTCACTATTGCAAGGCCTCATATGGCTAAGAATTTAGATTGTCATAAAATTTAAAGGTCGTTATAGCTACTTAACAACACTTAGTAACAGTTGAATTGTTTTACTATTTTGTAATGAAACTGTAGAGTAAAAACATAGCTTTGTCTTCTTTTCTTCCGTATAATATAGATACCTACATATTTATGTATATTCAATTATTTTTCATACAAAATTTATATAAAATTGAATATAAACCATCTGGATCGAAAACAACAGCTACACACTTTGTCCTGCATATTATTAAGACACTCGGCTCCATTCCCCACGCGCCGCCAAATTTCCGAGACATTAAGTGACGAGTGGTGGAACTCAACTCCTCCCTTTGTCTATCAAAATAAGGAACCGAAAATAAATTAGGCATCGAACCCACAAACATCGCATCGTTGTGTATACAGTTAGACGCTGCACATAGCAGGGTAGACCTAGGAACCTAGTGTTGAGACACTCCGTTTCAATTAAGGCAATTCCGTTTCTCACTTCCTGCCGAATTCTGGAGACATTGGCATTGACATATAAGTGGCGGAACTTAACGGCGCACTTTGCTTGAGCTTTACCAGAGGGAGGAAATGAAAATAATAATAGTTCTTTTCCTTGAGTGGTAATTGAACCCATAACCAGTCGCGTTTCCAGTCGCACGTTACAACGGGCCGGAAGTTTGAAATTTGTGCTTTTTTAAAATAACATTAAAAGAAAGTATACCTACTTTATGTACATAAATTTAAATTTATTTATGTCCGTCAGAATAATAATTTGCATGCAAAATTTCACGTCAATCCGTTATGTTCTTAATAATTTCGATATAATAGTTTCTATAATATCAATAAATATATAATTGCATGTATAACATTTTATAATTCATAGGTATTTAAAATTATTACTAAAAGCTATATTATAAATGGTATATTTGAATGTAAACAGGTTATAGATATAGATAAAAACATATAATAATTAAGCCAATTTTCTATTTCTATGCAGTTTTACTACTTATAAATCGGACATTAATATTTAAAATGTAATTATAAGAAAAAAAAACGATGCCTAGGAGGCTAGGATATAGAAACCGTTCGTTCGTTGCCACGCTTGCTAAAAGGGAAACTCGTAACTATTAGTTTCATAAATTTATAACTAAAGGTCAACGTGGCGTTGTAGGACTGTCATAGACTGTGTATGCAATGGTTGTGAGTTCAGTCCTGTCCGAAAAAAAATATTATATCGAATTTCTCCACACTTCATACATACCATACCATATTAACTTATTATTAAATTTATTTCCCTTAAAGCTGAATGAATGAATTGTAGAAAGCAACAACTTAATGGAAAATATAATTTCAAAATAATAATATTTATCGAACTCTAATATAAATATTTTGATAATTATCTACTTCCCGCACCATATAAGGTCAGCAGGGAGGACAAGACTGATAAATTAAAATGTTTTTCAATATCAACATGAATGGAAATTCGGAACCAAACGTGCAACTATCGCCTGTACATTAAGAAATTGAATTCCATTCCGAAGATGTATATTTTAATTATTGTACATTTTGTTAATTTCCCTCTACCTAGTCTCATAAATATACATTATATCAGGCTAGGTAAAGGGAATTTAGTGTTAGGACATTGTGTTTCTTTTATTCTTTATCCATTTGTTACCAGGGCGAGGCGAAATGAAAAGAACATTCCTCCGAGTGGGCTTAAACCACAATAATCGTCGTCGCACAGTTTCAATAAGCTTTGCCTCTATCTACATATATGTATTATGCATAAATTATTTTCTCAAATAATTACATTTATTCAATTTTATTGTAAAAGTCAGTCAAAGTGAATGTGTGGCCTTGACAAGTGGATTTTGCGATAGATAATAAAATATTTATCTCAAACTCATGACTGTATCATAAATCATTGGACTACAAATAATTGTTGTAAACATATACATACTTGCTATAGCACGAACCAAGTAGGTAATTCAAGGTAGGTATTGTAATGTTATATTATGTAAGTTAAATACGGAAAATATCAAAATAATACTAAACAAATATGTTAAATTGGCGACAGTGTGTACTTTTGATAAATATTGGATCTATAATCTAAAATAGCTTTCGACCCTGTGCAGCAATATGATTTGTTAGCGACCCACTCGCGGCTTCGCCCTTTAAATTAGGTTTACCATTTCCACAAAATGGCAAAATTGTTAAGAACTAAGATTAAATAATAATAGAAAAGAATAAATGTCCATTAGGATTTCCTGAAAACGTGAATTTTAATAATCTCAGTTCAGCTCTTAGTTTATGGCGTTCCGGACGTGCTCTTTCACAAATCTCATTAAACTGAACAGTTTACTTCAAACATTTTTTTGAAATTCTTCGCTACGCTTTGCAAACAATTTCAATATAAAATCTCAAGTGAGAATTGAACCCGCAAGCATCGTGCTTACAGTCAAGACCCCGTCTCACCACGCCACGACAGCCTCTTGGAATCAAAGTTCAATCTAAACATTCAAGACAGTTAGGCCGTTATCACACCACGTCGGTTACGGTTCTTGCACTTTTTTGTTGATAACATTAGATTATTACGAGGAATGATCATATTATTTGGTAAAAACGAATGTTTTTTTCAATAATACAAAATATCATAAATCATTTTTTAAAGTGTCTGAATTTGATAAAATAAGTTACACTACCAACTCGATAAAATTAGTACTTTTTATGTAAAACTAAAAGGTTTCAAAGATCTACGGCAGATTCCACACAGACCAAATCTTAGTAGATTAAGAAAATGAAATTCATTTTCTAAATAAAATCATTCCCTAATTGTATATCAGGCTAGGTAAAGGGAATTTAGTGTTACGACATTCTGTTTTTTTTCCCTTCTTTATTCATTTGTTACCAGGGCGAGGCGAAATGAAAAGAACATTCCTCCGAGTGGGCTTAAACCCACAATCGTCGTCGTCGCACAGTTTCAATAAGCTTTGCCGTTACGCCACGACGGTCTCTATCTCTATCTACATATATGTACTAGTGGACCCG
>FASU01038137.1:0-17619 GCA_001486225.1 Heliconius pardalinus sergestus
CCGCATTTAGCAGGATAGGCTGAAGGAACCTAGTCTCATGTGTCACATTGCGAGATGAGCGGCGGAATTCAACGCCACGAACTAAGAGACTACAGTTTAAATTACACATTTATAGTTTTGAAAACAACGATTTTTCATACAAACTTTAACTTCCATTTTACTCTCTAAGGGGTATATACAAAATTATTTTCTCAGTGCTCACATACTCAGGCTCAGTGGTTTGGGCTGAGCAGTGATCTCTGGGTCAGTTAGGTCACAGTTTTATATACATATATTTAAAAAGACAGTTTCACGCTATATCCCGTATATAGCAGGGAAGGAACAAGGAACCTAATGTCTCCCACTTTCCTCCCAATTCAAGATACAATTGTATCGAAGATATTTATATAATATACGTATTTATCCATCGTTTTCCTCCTCGATAATAAATAATCTAATGGCAGTACGGAATATTGTTTGGTTGTTTATTTATGTATAATTTCGTATATCTTCTTACAGCTGTATTGTATAAATTTTGCATTACTTGTATAGTTGTATCCTGGTGGAAAAAAAGTTCCATTTGACCCCAAAAATAACAAGGAAGCTAGTTCCAATTTACTATAAAAATAACATTACAACCAAAAGAACATCTTATTTCTGTATCAACCAAAAATGTTTTGACATTATTAAACGAAGTTCATGCAAATGTAGTGAAATAAAATAGTAAAAGTAAAACAGCAGGTACTTAGGTTCCGATTGTTGGACATCCGCCAAACTGGCCACCTGTGGCGCAGTGACCGTCACGTCGCGTCGCGCGGTCTTAATACTGTCGCGTTGTATTGAAATATTGTATCGACGTCTGTTAATGTTTGTATTATGAACATATAGGGGAATTGTGGTTGATTTCTTTTTAACTTTATTTAGCAAAGTAGGCAGAGGCCTAGTAATACTCCGTTCCGCCCAATCTTCAAGACATTGCGTATTAAGCGGCGGAACTCAACGCCGCGCTTTGTCTTGTTACCAAACAAGGAAAAGAAAATAAACCTGTGAGAGCTCTGGTTTCACCCATTTGCTCCATGTACGGTGCACGACTTCAAGCACACGATGCTCGCGTTCGATTCCCAGTTTCCTTTTATTTCGTTTTATTTTATGTTCCTCCGAGGGAACATGAGTTCCGCCACTCTACATGCAATGCCTTGAGAATTCGGCGGAAACAGGGGAACGGAAGTGTCGTGATGAAAACGGAGTACAACCAGGTTCCCAAGTTCCCATTCCTGCTAAAAAATAATAATAAATAACTAAGTACAAATAGAAAATAAACCTCTTCCGTTACTGAGTGACTGATAGAAACTAGGTGGCCATGAATTATAAAATTTAGCTTATAAGCTCATTGGGGAGGATAGAGGAATGCTGAGAGAGGATTTCCTGCAATTCTTACGAGAACAAGAGAAAATAGACTACAACTTTTATAACTATATACACTAGTATAAGAACATAGTAGTGTAAATCTATATTAATAGCACTCGACGACGACGGTCTGGAAGTTTGCCAAAATGTTTGTACTCGTATATGACGGGACGCAGCTATTTCAAAATGCATTTCGGTTGCATATACATAAATGCTAGGTGAAGGTTTTCGAAAGAACCCGCCATGCGTAAATTTCTGGCTTGTGGGTAACAATTTAATTTAGATTCAGAATTATTTTACTTACGTAACGTAGTTTTAGTAGCAATATAGCATTTGACTGTAAGCACGTCGGTTATGGGTTAGATTTCCACTCGCACTGGTAATAAGACAAGGCGTGGCGTTAAAGTCCGCCACTCAACGCAACACAATGTCATGAAGACTTCCCTCTAAGTTGGGATATAATGTTTAGTTAAAAAAGGTGCTTAATCATTGGTCTTCTTACTATAAATGTGTTTTTTTAAATGCCTGATATATAGATTTTGAACTCTTATTTCATACATCAAACTCACATCTTAGGTACATCGAGTTCCAAACCTATGTATATAAAATTTAAAAGTTAATTAGAATAAATTTATTCTAAAAATGTATCTTAATCGGAACGGAGTATCTATAATACTAGGTTCCCAGGTTCCCAGGTTCCCTCTGCCTACTCTGCTTTACGCGGGATACAGAAAACTAAAAAAAATCTAGCTAGGTACTCTTACACGTAAATTATTCTAAAAATGATGCTTAGATACAAGAGCATATTACCGAAATATTTTCCAGCAGAAGTTGCAAAAAGAATATACAATTTTTACAGCATCAAAATTTCACAGCAGCTTGTACTGAATAGTTTCGTGGGGCTAGATCGTTTGGCTCGAGTGTTGCTGTATTCGATACGTTTAATTTTATACGAAGCTTACTTTTTGTAGTCACAACTTTTTCTCAAATTTTTGGTTTATGTTTAACAAGTATAAGTTAAAATTAGACCGTGGAATAAATCCATAAAAGTTAAAGATGGATTGCGAGACAGCACTTATACGTTGTTGAATCGTATTGAGAACGTACCGGGATTTGAACCTGCGACCTATAAACGATATGTTCTCATAAAAATACGAAATTCTGTCGAAATTCTTATACGCTTGTTACAACTTTTTTATTGTTAGTAAGTTAATAAGTAGGTAGGTAAGTTATCTGTGTAGGGAGATTTTACGCATTACCGCTACCCAAAGATAATTGCTTAGAATTATCATTTGGCAAGAGAGAACACTATTTATCATGTAGTTTCAATAAATGCGGATTTTAATACCGCTATTTTCAAAATTCACATTCTAAAAAAGTTTCTTCTTTTCAAAGTTTCATTTTAGAACCAAATCTATATCAAGACAGCCATGTCAATATATGCAATGAAGAAAATATATTGGAGCGTCGTATTTCCTAAGAACGAACATCCTACAGGAAGTTGATCCAAATAATTTATCTTACCCGGAACTGACCGGAGTAATAAAAGCTTAAGTTTCTTTTGGCAAGGGACAAAGCACGTCGCAATGCGGGATTGTGCTTTTTTTCTCAAAAAAATCAACGAAGAAATCCTAGATTTATTTAATTGTATATGTAATAAGTTTATAAATTTCCGTTAATGTATCTTATATACATTTACATATAGTTTTTTTTCTTGACAAGAAAGAACAGAGTGTTAAGACACTAAGTAACTAACTAACTAACAAATAACTGCTTTAAGTCGTTTTCAACCATAGAGGCGAAAATCTTTGTGTCTATATTTGCATATAAGTATATAAAAATAGTTAAACTTATTCTTTTAGGTAGTTTAAGGAGCGTAGGGCAGCACCAAGATAAGATTACTACAAATCCTACGGAAATGGAAAGAAACAGGATTTTAAGTTTTACAGTCGACTCAAACGAAGTCGAGGGCTATGCCTGGACTCCTGGACTCGTCTAATAATAATATTAGTAATAAATACAATTGTTAATACAGTGTTAATGTTGATCGTGCGTAAACGTTTTAGTTGGTATTATATGCAAATTTATCTAATGAACGTGTTCGAATAATATAATGTATTTCTACATACATACATATGTATTTAGAATATGTATGTATGTATGTAGAAATACAAATGACATACATACGAATTATAGAGACAATGATGGTATAATGTAAACGTGATGATTGTTGGTTCGATTCCAATTCAGGGAATTGATTATAAGTGTATTAATTTTCCGACTTTTGCAGATGAAGCTTTAGCGTTGGGTTTCACATCTCATCGGGAAAGAAAGGAGAGTCTTGATACTAGACTGTTTCTATTTGAACCAAAGAAGTTTAATTCATAATCCTTTTAGTGAGAGGGTTCCGTTCACACCTACCATCGATGTCGCACTAAGTATGTTATATTATAACTAGCCTCTACTTGCGACTTCACCTCTGTGGTCAGTTCAAGGAAATAACTCAACACTGATATAGCCTATATTCTTTTCGATAAATGACCTATCTACCCTATCACTATATGGTATGATTCTGGTAAAACAAAACCCGGCGTTGATCTCCGTAATCCAACACGCAATGTGTTTCAATAGGTGAAAAGTGGAGGATGGGTAGTTTTATCATTAATTTCTTTCTCTTCCTCACTAACTTAACTTACTTAACTTGACTTGTGTTTTAACTTATCTAATAATAAATTAGATACGTTAAAACACAAAATTATTCAGTGAAATTTAGTTGTATTGCATTTTGCTAATACAAAGTAAGCATTTAATAGTTCTACTAAAGGCGATTTAGTAAATGGGTGAAAATGGACGTCTAAGGGAGCATAATAATTGGATTATCTTACGTTGGGCAGATTTCTACAATATATTCGTATAGCAAGTAAAGTAGCTTATTTCCCTACAAGGGCTTATTTGCAGTGGATTGATTCTATAGTTACGAAAAGAATGTCTGAGATTAAATGCGGTGGTGAGATCTACCGTTCAACATGTAATGTCTCGAAATCCAGCGATAACCTATAAGAAAAGTGTTTTTTATATATATAGTAAACTTTTTTTAAATATGATACTGTTTTTTTACTCAAAAGGTAAGAAAGAGTAACGTATATTTTAGCTTCAAGCTATATCCCGCACATGGCAGATCAACAACTCTGATCTCCGTTAAGACACTCCCGTTTCCCACTTTCGTGGTGCAGGGTCACGAGCTTGTGACTATAAAAGCAGTTCGGTTCCTACTCGGGGAAATTAAATATTTTCATTTCCTAGCTTTGGTAACGAGGCAAAGCACGGTGTTGAGTTGTGACACTCTGCCCACCCTGTGTTATATGCGGGATAAAGCGTGAAGCTAAAACCAAAATTAATTATATAAAATTGACTCACGAGAGTGTTTATTTAAGGAGACATTTTCCAATTCCGAATTGAATCCAGAAAAATCCATTAAAGTACTAACAGCGTGAAGATATTTAAATGTAAATTTACTGCAGGTATCTTCAATAGTTCAGACTGTTCGTCTTCACCATATCGGAATAGTGAGAAAGTGGAAATACTTTATAAATTGTATTTCTTTTTAGTTTCAAACTGTATCCCGCATGATGTAACAGGTTAGGCTGAGGGAACCTATTTTTGCGTGTTGAGAGGCGGAATTCAACGCTTCGTCTTGTTACTAGAGCGAGGATATAAAAATAATTCTTAACCTCGAGTAGCCAGTGTACCGCGTCACATTTTTTTATATTTTCTATAAAAACCGGCCAAGTGCGAGTTAAGCTCGCGTACTAAGGGTTTCGTACCATTATCTATAAAAACTATGGAAAAAGTCCAGTTTGTTGTATGGGAGCTCTCTTAAAAGTGTATTTTATTTTGTTTTAGTATTTGTAGTTATAGCGGCAATAGAGATACGACATTGAATAAAATTTTCAATTGTCTAAGTATCTCGGTTCATTAGATTCAACCTGGCGACAGACGGAAAGACCGATAGACCGCAGAGTATTAATAATAGGGTTCCGTTTTAGCTTTTTGCGGAACCCTAAAATTAATATAATATATCTTAACATTATAAACCTAATGCAACATATCCCGTTAGTCGTATACTATAGTAGATTAATTTCTAAATACAAGTTGCTCCTGTCCTGAACAGATACGGTTAGTTCACAGTGTGTTTTGTGCTAATGTCAGGGATTATATTAAATGCTATGTGAGATGCTTAAACTGAATTTGAATACGTAACCATCGCTGTGTAATAGGGTAGGTTTATATGGAATGGCTGTAAATCAAGTGGTAATAAAAGATTGTATTTTAAAGCATATATTTCTGTAGAATAGGGAACGAAAGTATCACAATGGGAACGGAGTGTCTTAACTCTAGGTTCCCATGCCTGCTTACCCTGATACAGCATTAAGCTAAAATAATTGCATATAGTATTTATTACAGTAAATTTCATATAAAATATACTGGTCACCTTTCTTCGTGTCGCGAAGTTTGGCAAAGTGAAACGTTTAAGTTTCTTACTTAAATAATTTAGTTTGAGAAACCTTTTTGGTCTGGATTTTCTTTGAAAAATCCAACGTGTGCTCAAAATGTTTTAGCTTGGGAAGTTTTCATAAATGTATTTTATAATTAAGTAATTAAAAGTTATACTTCTAACGGGAGCGTTTACCTCAAATGCAACTAAATATTTTCTTGAAAGTCTATCCTGGCACATTGGGACCATATTTAAAAGAAACCGCGATGATAGTAGGTTCAATATATATATTTTTATTTTTTCTGTATCTTGCATAGAGCAGGGTAGGCAGAGGAAGTTTAGTGTTAGTGTTAAGATAGTCCGTTACCACGATACCACCCATTTCTAGGTATAATTTTCTCCTTTTGGCTTTAAGTTCCTCCACTTGATAAGCGATGTCTCGAATTCAGGTGATACAAGGGTGAACGGAGTGTCTTGACGCTAGGTTCTTCTGTCTTCTCTACTATTTGGCTTCAAAGCGTGACCAAGAAGTCAAGCTATTATTAAGTTTAATATTAGATTTCTTTCACAAAAGCTACATCAAGATTTATTGCTAAAGCAATATAAAAAGTTCATACAAAGTTTCACATTAGGTAACTAGAAAGTGACCCCCGTTGTTCAGAGCTAGCTATAAATATATTATTACTTATAGTTCTTTTATATAACAATCATATTCTCATTGTAAAGATTGCTAAAGAATTGTAATTCTGAATTAAATTGCAGAAAGCAATTCATCTTTAGATTTAAACTTGCGCTCCCAAGGGCCTCTTTAAGAGTTCTGGCAAATTAAAGTATGTGATGCGGTATCAGCTATAAGTTTTGAAATTATTTATAGAATAAGTACATTTAAAACATTTTTTTAGTTCAACGCTGTGTTCCATACACGTTGTAGATAATGTTAAGGGAACCTATCACCAGAGACACTGTGTTCTCCATTTTTCGGCGAATTCTTTAGGCACGCTTGTATCCCTGCATCAGGACGACCTCAACATTTTAAATGCAGTAGTTTTGCCTGGACGTTGTCTTTCCACTAAGCAACGGCAGAGTTGTATATTTGGAGTTTGAGTTAGCACTGGATTCCCAGGTTCCCTCTGCCTACTTCACATGGACTATTTAAATAGCGTGAAGAGAATAAAAAGGTACAGGAGAGCACTAGCAGATTATATCCTGAAATCCCTACGGGAACGGTAAAACGAGATTTTCCATTTTATGTTTTAAAATCCACGCAAATAAAGTTGCGGGCGACGACTAGTCTTTCTCTATAATTTATCAATCGGAGATAAAGCTATTAAGCGCTTGGACATTTTATTCGAAGTTAGTTGCATTGTACTGACTGTTCTTTGTTTCGGCTTTTATTTTGACTTAGTTTGATTTAGACCTTTTGTTCTTTAACAATGGGTGTTCTGTCGATAGAATTGTTACTTTAAATAAGTGGTAGGCGAAATAGTCTTTAATATTCTTTTTAGGTTCACAATGTATCCCGCACATAGCAGTGAGAGAGGGAACCTAGGGTTAAGACATTACATTCCATTTTAAAACCAATTAGTAAATACACTGTATATAATTGAATTGCGATAAAATAATTAATTACCTCCCATGAGAATCGAATCCACAACCGTCACGTAAACGTGACAGTCAGACGGTACATTTTAACTAACTAACACAGAAGCTAAACTATAAAGTGCATAACAACTAATGGTCGAGACACCTGTATGCTAGGAGTGCTGGCGTCAAGCCAGACGATAACGAGGCAATAATGGAAAGAATGGCAACATTTAAAACTATCTTCGGTAATAATTAAATTTTTCTATACTCTTCTGTTTAGAATCAATATTTTACTAATAATTTTATTGTTTTAGGTTCACAATGTATCCCGCATTTAGCGGAGTAGGAAGAGGAAAACTAGTGTTAAGATATTCCGTTCCACACGCATTGCTTATTTCTGACCCATTGTATATTGAGTGGTGAAATTCAAATAGAGTGGAAAATGGGTTTCCTCTGCCCAATTTCCACCCCACCATTTAATTGTAGGAAAAGCATGAAGAGGTTTTTTTGAAAAGTGGGTGTTTTTATTTTTCAAATATAAAATGATGAATTGCCCGAAATCTTCGTTTATGTGTACAATTTTCTGTGCGAATTCCTGGATATCCGGTCTTAGTGCTCCCATACATTTACCACGGAACCGTTTTATACAAGTTATATATCTATGCATATTTATGTTTTAATTTAGTTGATATTCATTACTCTACGTATTAACTATTTAATATGTTACCTTAAATTCGGATTACCTTCATTCAACGGCATCTTTACCTGAAAACCAAAATAATATTTAATAAAAAATATCAGATTATTTTATATATACAGACCGTCGTTGCGCAGCAGCACAGCATTTGACTGGTAACGTGACAGTTATGTGTTCGATTCCCACTCGAGAGAATGATGTTTTATCATTTCCTCACTGCTAACAACACAAGGACTCTACAATACGGAGTTGAGTTCCACATTTTGAAAATTATACTTAATGAGGGGAATGGAGTGTCTTGACACTAGGTTCCTACCTACCCTACTAAATAATACATGCGGGATACAGCGTGAAGCTAAAAAAAACTCAGTTAAATTTTAAACCTCTTTTTAGAACTCAATTAGAGCGGGGCTTATTTAAACGCGAATTTGATTTTCAAATGAGGCAGCGAATTTTTAAGAGTGCACTTAAACTATTTTCTTTCCAACTATGTATAAGTGCAGTCGAGTATTAACTTTTAAAAAATAAAAAGTAAGTGTTATATTTCAATGGAATAAGCAAATTTCTTAAGTTTTTTTAATGGAGGTGCTAAAATTTTAATTTCTTACGGCGTAATGCCAGCAATGGCCTGAATTCAAAATTTTAAGTAAACCAGTCAAGTGCGAGATAGTCTCACCCACCGAAGGTTATTGGTAGCTAGCTAGTAATAGTAGATTCGATGCCCACCTAATGTAAATATTTGCGTAAATGTTTTATTTATAAAAGATATTTGTTAAATAGATAAAACTGTACCCACTTTTGATCTGTTTTCTTGTGCAATTTTTTTTGTTTTTCGCTATATCTCGCGTTAAGCAGGGAAACCTAAGAAACCTAATGTAAACACTTTCCCCACTTTCCGTTGAAATCTTAAGACATTGCGTATTGATAGGCGGAGGATAACCCCACGCTTTTCGCCACGACTGGCCTCTTATTGTAGGATTAATTTTTATTTGAATGTATTAAAATCTAGTGTTAAGACACTACTTTCCCCATTTCCTATCTATATAGATGAAAAACATTTCTTCATCACAAAAATTATTTGAACCCACCCTGTCGGCAATAAAAAATTAAAATTTAATAAGATGGCGTAAATTTCCTACTATTCTTCTTCCGCTTCCGCATTCACGGTACTTAGAATTTCGGTAGGCGGACCTAGTGTCAATACACTCTTTTCCGCCGTTTCCGCCTGACTCTGGCACATTATCAAAACTGGCGATTATCAAAACTCAACGCCGAGCAATAACTTACCAGAAACAGGAAATGAAAATAATTTCCCTTGAGTGAAATAGAACTCACAACGATCGTGTTCTCAGTCAGTTGGTGTTCCACGATGGTCTCATTTTACCTTGTAAGAATCATAAATTATATAACTAAGTATATAGGTTTCTCGATGGAACCCCAACGTTTGATATATATTTGTAGATAAAATCTTTAATAGTTACAACTTAGTTTATTATTAATTTTGAAAGTTTGTTGCTTAGGTATATCGTTAATTGGCTGCCGTTTAGGTTTAGATGTTTTTAGTAATAGCTTAGGTCGTAAATTTCAATTCTGAAGGATTTTTGAGGTCGTCGTGGTGCAGGGGCACAATGGTGCGACTGTAAACGTGATTCTTGTGGGTTCGATTCCCACTCGAATTAAATATTTTCTATTTTTTTTTCTCATTCTGATAATGCTCCAAAGCACGACGTTGAGTTCCACCGTCCGGCGAGTTGAGTTACTCAACGCGCAATGTCTCAAGAATTCGGGGGAAAGTGGGGACGAAAGATCTTGATGAGAACGGAATGTCTTAACACTAGGTTCTCAGGTTCCTTATGCGTTCCCTGCTATGTGTGAGATACAGTGTGAAGATAAAAAAGGTCTTTTTATAATACAATACTGACAGACAAAATACATAGATATAGCCAGAACTACGCGTCGTAAGAATAAAAAACTGAGATTTCCCTTAGTTCCTAGGAATGGAAAAAATTTTTATAACATAGATATGCTTACTTTGGAACATAGGTTCTGAATAAAAAAAGCGTATTTACTAAATTTTGAAAATTATTTACTCATTTTTTACCTCATAGTAAGAAAATATCTCTTAAGAAAATCGCATCGATTAGTGCGCAATACTCGTATATCGAACTCGAGTAGCAAATTGACAACCCTTAAACACAAAAAAGGCAGTAAAACGTTTAATTTACTTAAAAAAGTCTCTTCAAATGATCACAAATAAGCCGATGGCACTTCAGCCTACGACACCTTGAGGCACTCGACGTTGAGAAGTGAGAGGATAAATAATCTCACCCTTTATTAGATACCTTTACTTCATGTTTACACCTTTAGAAATTTTATATGAAATTTAATTTTGACTTGGAACAATTTTGGTGGATTCTTTTGTGATTTTTTTATTTTAATATAGTTTTTTTTCATAGCTTCACGCTTTATCCCGCATATGACTGGGTAGACAGAGGGAACCTAGTGTTAAGACACTTCATTCCCACCCACTGCCGTATTGCATATTGAGTGGCGGAATTCGATGCCGCTCTTTCATTTCCATGAATATTTCATTTCAGTGTGCTTCTTCAAATGCGACAGTTATGGGTTCGGTTCTCATTCGGAGGAATAAAGTTGCTGATATTACGTTTCTCGTCTACAGTGCTACGGGAAGCAACAAGAAGCTGTTTTTTTAAATATTCCTTTAAAAAGGTATTAAGAATTCCACATCTCGTTCAGCAAAACACCTTTACAAAGACGTAAAATCAATAAAATGAGAAAAGAATGAACGGAAACAATTTGCCCTGTAACATGTATCGCGGGTCGCCTACATCCGGTCTTCGTTGTCGTTTAATGGACATATTACGGTCATAATCAATATTATATGTATATTTATATATATATATATATATATAAATACAACGTTTTTCTGTTACTGATTGACGGACAGACAATGCACAGACGAAACCACTGCACTTGGAAAATTGCTATATGGCATGAAGATAGGCTAAGAGGTTTTCCTAAAATTTCTACGGAAACAAGGAAAAACAGGTATTTCCTGGTATTTTTTGGAGTGAACCGAGTGTTTCGTTCTTCAATAATCTAACTTCGAAATATCAAATGTTAGATGGAGAAGTTGAGCACTATACTTGGTCTTCTTACCAGAGCGGGGAAATACACATTTATACATTCCCCTGAGTTGGAATCAAACCCTCAACCCTCGCGTTTACAATAAGAGCGTCGCTGAGCTACGACGGTCTATTTTCGAGATATTGAATATTATATGGGGGAGCTCAACGCCGTTCCTTGTCTACTAAATATCTACAAATATACATAACAGCAATGCTCCTCTTAGTTTGTACACAAACAATACTATTCGCTGCGTAACCGATGTTTAGTGTTTACTAAATGACCCGATAATCCCTCGTCCTAAGGGATTCGAACCCTTCAAAACAAGTTGTGTTTACATGACTGTTGAGTTTGGCAGATTCAAATTGTATTTTGCTATTATCGATAAATCATCCGGTAAATAGAAGGTCCTCATGATGCAGCGGCATACCATATGAATGTAAACTTGACGGTTGTGAGTTCGATTCTTATTCAGAGGAATGAATTTCTTTCACTTTCTTTGCTCTAGTACTCTAGTAAATGTAGGATCCGCGGCGTAGAGATCCACTACTCGGCACGCTATATTACGAAACTGGGCGGTGCTTGGGGAAAGATGTCTCCGGAATGCACTACTACTAAGTCCGTACTAATGAAGTAAAAATTATTGGACTTAAAAAAAGAAATTAACATAGAGTTTAAAAGAGTACTATGGAAGGATTTCCTAAAATTTCTACTAAAACGGTATTTTACGTCTTAAAGTCCACGCAAATAAATTTGCGGTCGATGCTAGTTATAAATTTATAATTTTAGCTAAGTTTAAGTCACTTAGTGCTATCAAGAAATTTCTTAAAAGTTTCAAGACTATGCTTTAGTTTTGATACATTTTTAAACAGAATCTTAATATAAATAAAAAACACCTAGGTGCGAGTCGGACTCGCGCAGGAAGGGTTACGTAACCCTTCCTGGGCGAGTTTATTATCTATAAAATCGGCAACAAAATTATGTCTGCTATATGTGAGCCTCCTTAAATATTTACTTTATTCTATTTTTGAGTATTTGTTTTTTATGGTAACAGAAATACATCATTTGTAAAAATTTCTATCTATCTATCTCGGTTCTTGAAGCGGATAGACGGTCAGACAGACAGATGGGCAGAGAGTGGAGTCTTTGTGATAGGGTCTCCCTTCACTCTTAGGGTACGGAACCCTAAGAATATTTAAACAACTCAAACTTTTACTGAAATTTTATAGAAGTGATGTTTTTACTAAAAGCTGCATTTAAATATTTCTTTTTTGTATATAAAAAAATTGATGCGTCACTACACTCTAAGTTATTTAAAATATTTTTAAATATGCATAGTCTAATAGTTTTTTTATGTTGTTTTACTCTAAACTAAGATATTCGCCGAGAAAGCTCGATATATATCAGAAAAGAGTGGAAAATAGTGAGTGGAGTATCAGCACTTTGTTTGACTGATCTGTTTGACCTTGAATAAATCAATTTATTGTTAACTTACTATATAGCAGGTTCTGCTCATAAATGACGATGATGATTAGTATAAGTATACCTTTTAATAGATATATCTTTAATATTTTTGGGCCCATAAGGGTTGTTCTGGACGCGACATATAATAAAAGTGGGTTATCCTCCCTTTTGTGGATTGAATAATGCATTTCTGTGTTAAATCCCTATATTTATGGAATCCGTTATATTGTTGAGGACATCTTGGCACAGCGTCTGACTGTAAGTGTGACGATTGTGGGTACGATTCCCACTGGGGGGAAATGAATTACTTTCATCTTCTCGCTCCGGTGACATGACATATCGCAGTCTTACATTCCGCGAGGCAGAAAGCAGAGAACATCGTGATATAGCAGAGTATTATTGGCATTTTGAGACATTGCGTGTGGAAAGTTGGAACTTGGTGCCTCATTTTGTCTACCAGAGTCGGGAATTAAAATATAATCATTACCTCGAGTAAGAATCGAACCTACAACCATGAAATTACAGTCAGACGCCAGTCTTCCAATGCCTCGAAAATACAGAATCAACATACATATATGTCGTATATAAGAATATCTTTATAATTTCTCACTTCCACCGCGTAAAGCCTTACTGTAGAAATGTACAAATATATAAGAAGATTTTCTTCATGATTTCTGGCCTCAAGCATTTATAGGAACATGTTGCAGTCAAAGCTTTTAACTAGCCAATAACATTTTTAACCACTAGTATATTTTTATTTATTTCGACTTTCAACTAAATTAATTAACTGAAAATTAAATCGAGTGCAACTAGTTAAAAGTAGATTTTTTTATTTTTTTTGGTTTTTCTCAATAAAACTGCCTTCCGAGCTGATGCTAGTAGCTTTTTATGTTCATTCGACGATTAATATAAGGAATATTTTGTATTTGAACCTGAAGTCACAGATTTAATAGAATCTTTGATTGATCGATGATTTGATTTTCTTGATAATTAATATTATTTACTGAGAACGTTAGTTAAAAAATCTTTTAACCTCTTTTTGCATATTAAAATATTTCTAATCTATAATTTTCGGATAACACTCCAATTTTATTGGGGAAATTTACTGGTACCCATTTATTCTAGATAAAAAATATTAAGACTGATTAAGAATTTGGCCTGTAGCATAAATATATATAAGCCCTACATATAGAAATATAAAATTACAGCTAAGTTTAGATACGCGTGACTGATGGCCCGAGCTCGCTTAATTGCCTGAACGTGCTGTAGAACAACTGAACTGGATGTACCTTAAAATCTTAGATACCTATAGGTATAGCTTATACGTAATATGGAAGGCATTAACAACGTTTATGGAAAAATTGTTAAAGTATTTGTTTTTTTATTTTTCAGGTTACGTATATTTACGAATCACTCTGTATCCCGTTTATAGCGGGGTACCGTTTGTAGCTGTTGAACATGCGTGCAAACAAATACACTCTTCAGGTCTCTTAGTATAAAAGTATAGATACATTTAGGCCTTCGTGGTTCTGACTGTAAACGGCAGTAGTGGGTGCGAAAATCAATCGTGGGAATAAGTTATTTTTACTTTCTAGCTTTGGTAACAAGACAATACGCGGCGTTCAGCGCTTCCACTCAACACGCAATGTATAGAAATTGGCTGGAAAGTGCAGAACGGAGTGTCTAAGAAATAGATTCTCTCTGCCGATCCTAGCCTATCCTATCTTAGTATTGGGGATATAGCGGAAAGTTAAAAAAATAGCAAAATACGGTGTAACAGGCAGCCTAACAACGCAATAAATAATACTGTACACCTCTACACAATTTTACATTCCAATTGCAAATTATGTGTCATAATATTAAAATTAATATGAAACTTATAAGTGAAACACGTGAAATGTATTTCTGGTATGTGTAAACAAAGTGCGGCGTTTAATTTCGCCATTCAGCGCGCAATGTCTCGAAAATTAGAAGGTGTTTGGGGAACAGAGTATCTAGTAGAGTTAGGTTCCCTAGTGCTTGGACATATTGTTAAGCTGATTTGATTGGATGTGAAAAACAACGTTGAATTACGTTTTTAATTATGTACTATACTTTTAATTTAAAAAATAGTTTTTCCATATCGTACAGGTTTAATTTTTATTTCAGCGGTTGAAACTTACGTTGCTCTGTATCTAACCACACTATGGAAAATATGTTATAATTAATTTATTTCATTCATTAAGTTCATTTCAGTACAAAATAATAAAATATCTATTCAAGTAACCCTAGAATAAGCATGTATTTGATGAATAATCTTTATATAAATGACTTTTAACATCAATTTATACTATAACTTTTCAGAATTAGAGTTCAAAATCAACTGATCCAAGTATAGTAAACAACGTAACAGACAAAATCATGCCATCTTAGTCTTTTACAAGGATAATTTCAATTGAAAGTCTTGCTGCTTCCCTCTAACAAAAGACCAGACTACTGAAAGTTTGACATACTTTTATTTCATTCATTACAGAGGCAGTGTTTTTTTTATTATTTTCCAACGAAGAGACTAATTAGTGATCCTATCAATAGGTAAAGTGAAGGCAAACGAGTGGAATATTAAATCACTTGTTGTTTAAATCTACATTTTAAAAAAGTTGTGTAAAAAAAAAGAAAAGTCTACAGAATTTATTATTTTTTATGCGATTTTTTGCGAAATGTCATGAGAAAATCTGGTGTTTTTTCACTTCGTTCTCCTTTATTGCATGTTCTTTTCGGTCTATATATCTACATATCGCTTATTTAATATTTTTAACACGCTTTTATTAGGTAGTTAAAACTAAGAAATTCTGCAATAAAATCGAAGAAACTGAATAAAATACACTTGTTGTAATTGTGTTGTCAGAAAACTTGGCAACTTAGGTGACAATACAATAATATAGTTAGGATATTAGAACTCTTCAGAAGTTACTGGAAATGCTAAACCACTAGAGTCCAAGCGAGTTTGTTATTATTAGTGAAGTAATATTATAATTTTGCAATATTTATAATGTTATATATTTCTTTACATAAATAGATTTACTAAGGATAGTAAATTTTATCAACCAAAAGTACAGTCGTACTTTATCTGCGAAACCAAAACCTTCGCGTTTAAATACAGAAAAAACACAAGTATTCTTACGAACACAACATAGCACAAATATTAAACATACACATTAGATTTACATATAAATGTTTAATAAACGTAACTGCGTCTAAGGGATTCCCCGAAGTTTGCCAAAACACTTATACAGTTAAAGTTTGTGAAGTTTCTTCACAAATTATATGGTGAAATGAACTTTGTAACTAAAAGCTTATGCGGAGTCGTTGTGAACTTCGTTAATATATAATATATGTAATATTTATTTGAAAATTTAGGTGTATTTGGTATGATGGTTTATGATTGTGAGTTAGGGTTATGGGTTCAAGGTTCAGCTACAGGCTGTACATCACAATAGCAGGATAGGCAGAAGGAACAGTAGTGTTAAAACATTTTGGTCCCCGCTTTCTGCTCAATTTTAGAGACATTGCGTGTTAAGTGGTGGAATTCAACGACACGTTTTGTCTACCAGAACCAATAAATGAAAAAAAAAACCATCCCTTGCGTGTTTATAATGACTTAATACAAGGTTCCCTCTGACTACTCTGCTATATGTGGGATACAGCGTAAAACTAGCATATAGTAGCTTTTTACTTCATAGGAAAAGGTGGAATACGGTTTCCAATACATTAATTTTTTTCCATACAATTTGTTTTGAAACTCGCAACGTAACAACTCGGTTAAGCGCGTAAAGTTCCCTCTTAAAACAACAAGCGAACGTGTTTAGGCGTTTTAAACTTCAAAGTTTAATGTGTTGCGGAAATTATGAAATTTCTATATAAATATTATATATCTATAGAATGAGGACGTCGATGCTAGCGCAGTCGGACTATAAACATGACCGTTATAGGTTCAATTTCCACTCGGGGGAGATGTCACCACATTCCACCAACACCTGCTGTTATAATTATATGGATAAAGGGTAAATCTAAAGAAATAAAAAAAAATCCAATACATTTTTTAAGCTTGTTGTTGATAACACTTGATGTTAATGAATTGTATTTCATTAATTAAAATGAATTAGTTATTTTTTCTTTGTTGACTTTAGTAGGAAATGGCTTTTTTTTTATTATATTACTTATCTACTTACTACTACTACTCTCTAATATACTCTGTGCTTAACGACGTATATAAACACCGCAATATATTAACCACACCATGAATAACCACTATTATACATTTATTTTTAACCAAAATATTGTTGAATGCGTAACTTGAATCTATAACCATACTCGTAGCTTACGGTCAATTACGACCAGAGAAATTTTAACTGCGTATAATATAGATTTAAAATAATAATTTTATGCCTGTGGCCATTGTCACGCTGTTCGGCGGAAATTGGGTAACGGAAGTGTCTTAATGGGAACGGATTGTCTTAACACTAAGTCTCTAGGTTCCCCCTTCCTACCTACTCGATGCAAAGATTTTAATTTAGTTACTTCCATTTTCTGCCATTTATGTTAACAAAACACTACGTCAGGTCCCTTCATACTATCTTTAATTAAACATGACATAAGGATATCGAAGTATAAAGGCACCTGCCATTATAGTAATAAAAGCTTGTAAAATGCGAAATATGCATGGCGATACAAAAATCGTAAATTTTTTTTCACACTTACGAGTAAGTGACAAGTTTTTCCAATTTACTTTTATACACAGATATCTTAATTATAATTAAAATTAGTACAAATCATCTAAATCAAATAGATTTTCAATCAAAGCTTCCAA
>FASU01038197.1:0-10111 GCA_001486225.1 Heliconius pardalinus sergestus
ATTTAGCAAAATTTGATGTGAATTTCATGTAAATGCAGCGGAAGTTTATTTTACGTTCACCGGTATTCGGTAAAACAAAATTTAAACTAATGAGATTCTTGCCAAATATATTCTTTCTTTAATTTCTCTTCAAAACATAAGAATATTTGTTTTACATAGTTCTTTGTGTCATCTCAATTAGAGGACGGGAGTGTAAGTTAAGTCATTAAATGTTACCTTGGAATATTGAACGACGTATTTTAATTTACTTTTAAGAAACCAGTATCAGTTATCAGTCAATGTCACAAAGTCATCAATCATTTTCTATGTTTTTAACTTTTATGTATTGTTTTTGAAAGAGTAAGAAGGAACGGCTGGTGAATAAAGGAAATATCTACAACTAACAAAGAATTCTATATAACTCTATTCTAGTACAAATAATCTGAACTATTATTTACAACATTTCTTGCCTATATAATCGTCAACATATCAAAAGATGAAAGAAAATCACTCTTAACGTAATTAATGATATAGTAACAAATCATATCTATATTCCTGAAATATTTTTACGTTTTCAATTTCAGTTTCTCGTCAAATTGGCTACATAAATGCACCTAAACAACGCTTACAAAGACCATAAACAAAATATAAAATAATTGAATAGAATATGATGTGGATATCACTATTTGGTTATCAATAGCAATAATAGCTGTCAACGCGTGGCGAGACAAAGGGGACTCTCGTGAGGTCAGCTAAGGTCACTCTGATCGGCCTTCATTGCTTAATCCATATCTGAGATCCATTATTTAGGTAATGGATCTCAGATGGATGGATCGTTAAGTATTGATTATTATTGGATATTAAAAATTAAAATGCTGCGAAAAAATGTACCGCAAAAGATAATTTAAATATGCTAAATGAATACTAATTTATTTGAGATTTGAATTTTCAATAGTTAAAATTAAAAATTAGAGTAAAACAACGAGAAACAATACTTTAAATATGTACCCAATCTTAAATCTTGAACATTTACTATCTAATTTTAAGATTTATATTAAATATAAGTAGTAACGGCGTATGTACATAATAATATTATATAATATTTTACCTACTATCAAATTTATATTAATATTCCAGTCATATTTTGGCAGCTATGAAAATTATTAGAAATATATGTATATATATATATACAGAAATTATTATCTTTAAATAAGCAATTCCTACAAAAGCATCCTCATAATATTATAAATAATTATTAACAATTCCTAAAACTTAAACAATCAGTACCTATACAGGAAATAGGTTGCGGTTAATGTTTTCTCAACTTCTGGCCACTGTCGTGTTACCAGGCTTTATTATGACATCACCGGTGGTGGGTTTGACGCACTTGTGACATCTGAACTCGTAGGAAATGTTGATAAAAGGTTACAATTAATATACTTAATCCTAATTCCCAAAGAAACTCGTCAAGACGCCCACTTGGTTACTTCTTTGCAAATAGCTGTCACACGTGTTTTTGATATGTACTAGGTACATTGAACTATAAATATAACTTATAAGAAAAGGACAATTTAATTTACAAGTTTTTACTCGAAGCTTTACTAAAAACTTACTTAAAATGTCTAAAATCTGTGAATATTTTGTGGGATGAAAAATACGTTATTGGTTGTTGATAAGAAAAATAGTCGAACACATCAATTAAATAATTTTTATATAAATTATCTTTAGCATTTGAATAAATTGAAATGATTAAATAGTAAACATCTATTGGAATTGAACAAAATCCCCATTACAAATATTCCAAAATAGATGCTTGTGGTTTACGTACACGCGAACACACTTTGTTTTGTTATTATTGAAAGGTTAATTTGTCAACGCATGGGTATTTTATAAATCATAAACTTAGTTTATTTTTCCTTAAGTGACGTTATAAAAAAATTTAATAGCTTTTCTTTTATTTGTAGTTCAAATTCGTAAAAGTGACCTAAAAATCGTAAAATTCGTAGCGCTCCCCTACTCTACCACAGGCAGCTATAGCCATACTATGCACTGTGGGTGATCTTATCTAAATGTTAGGTATTTTTTTGTAATCTATATAAATAATTCATACAGTTTAGTCTAGTATATAATAATTTGCATAATAATAATTATTGTTAATTATTATTATAGAATAAAATTATAAGGGAAATAATTTTAAATGGCATTTATAGACATTGCCGTAAGGCCTAGGCGTGTTACTTGTTCGACCAAATGATTTCTGCATAATGTTCTCAAATTATATAGTGCAATGGTGAAACATACCAGTTGATCCATTTTATATAAGTTAGAAGCTTATAAATATTTTACTTGAGTTTATACAATGATATAATCTTAATGTGTAGATACTTTATACACTTGTTACTGCGTAAGTTAAAATATTTAATATAAATGCAAATAGTATAACAGTACAAAGATGCCAATTTAAGGATTGTTTTGTATACATTTGTAATTATCAATTTATTTCTCTATAAAATGTTTGTAGAGTCAATAGTTTTTACATGCGTCGCTATCATGGCGGGTAAATATTCACTTAGTTATTTTCGATACTTCTTGTCACTTACTTCTTGTTTATTACACAAAATACAGAAAAAATATAAAGATTTACAACTTTATTGGTTAATAATAACTCTACTATTACTATAAAGTTTACTTTCGTGTAAAATTGTTAATACCTCTAACAAACCAAAGACCAATGACTCTCGAAGACGTTCACACATGTATTTATCATCATACCGATTTAAATCACGTAACAGGTTAAAGGAATACATTTTATTATTCCCTACAAAACAGCCGCAAGCGAAATCAATTAAGCATAAAGTATAAAATCTTTACTGGCGGCAGTTGTAAGTACATATCAGCTCGAACTATTCGTTTCACAATCTCTCATTGGTTGTAAAATGCAACCTGTTTGAATTATAGCTTTTGTTGGGCTTAAATTGAAAGCGGCATAGTTAAGATGTTAATACCATTCAATATATAGTAACGGCTTCAAATCCCACGGGGTTTCTTACAATACTTAAATATTTGTAATCTCCAAGTGTGAAAGATATAAAAAAAGCGGATTTTGTTCGTTAATTACTTAATGTGATTTGATTGTTCTGTTAACTAACAGTTATTACATTATTATGAAATATATTTGACCTTTACTTTCAAATTTGATGAACACTTTAGATTTGAAATCTGACTTTTCATATAAAAAAAGTACTATTTGTAGGTCTTTTCTACGCAACGATATTTTTAGAGGAAGAAATTTTTACATAGTAGGTATACCTATGCAGAGAGCTAGTTTAAAACAGGAAATATAATCAGATGACCCATTACGTGGGTGTTGTAAAAATATTAGTGACCTAACCCACCGCTAGCGTTCATTGGCTGCGTCGCCGTTTGTACAGATTATTGTAACCTTGATATCTGTACTGTCTCGTGGACACTTTCACGGCTTTAACTTTTAATATTCGCACTGTCACTTTGATAAGGATCGAGACCGACGACTTATAGTATTAATATAATAAGAAGCATTAAATCTTATTTTTAAACGCAATATGAAGGTAAAAAATAATAAATACTGAACACTCAGTCCAAAGTAAGTCTTCCTCTTCAATTAAATAAAACAACCTGTCATTATTATCTTCAAAGAACATAACGTATTTTACCTTTTAAGGAAGTAAATGAAATTATAAGCACACGTATGAAACATACCAAAAGAAGAAACTTGTAATACTACTTTAGCTCTATCAATAGCAGTCTCAATAACAAACAAATAAGGTTGAAAATTTGATATTTATAATAATCCAAGGATCTTTATACGGAAATAAAAGGGTTATGCAAATATGCGCGGAGTGTGCGGAAAGCGCCAAATTCTTTGCAATTCCGATTGCTAAGAAATCAAATATCATTTCAATAACTCTGTTGATATATTTATATGAGTATATATATTAATAATATAATTATATATATTCATATAATTATATTATTTTGATGTAAAAAATATGATAAATTTCACACGTCCAGCTTTGATATAAAAAAAACAATAACAGTAAATTAAAATTGGGGTTTTTGTGCTCTCGAGTCTCGCGTCACTTCTACAGTGTAACTGTAAGTACGCATAAAAAACCATTAGTGGCTTATCTGAAGTTGCCTAATGATTTATTGGTTGGATAGGTGATAATGTCTGTCATTTAGTTTGGAAGACATGTCTCGCATTTCTATTAAATAAATATAGAATGAAATACCTATTTTAATATTTAATTTGTATCGTTTTAAAGAGTAAATAAACTATTGAACTTAGGGCGTGGGTTTTTCATATTGTAATACATAATTAATAAAAAACAATGTAATTAAATTATGACAAATAATATATTATTTGAAAAATGAAATAAGTTGGGGGTTTTACCCGTCCTTATTTTTTTTAATTAGAATAAATGAATACCAATACGCACTATTATACTTTAAATTTCACTAGAAATGACTAACAAACTTAAATCATTCTCAATGTATTACATACATACCTAGAAGGTATACCTTTTAGGTGTGTTTTTTAAATAATATGATTTAAAACAAAGCGTAAAACTATTGTTGAAGTTCATTCCAATACAGTAACACAATGACATTAAGCCCTTATCAGTACCTGCCTACGTGACGCTATTCCACATTTTGCATTTAATTGATTTATAATGCGTTATAAATTATACAAGTAATGTACAGTATTACTATACTCGGAATAAGGAGATATCAGCTCTCTTCCCGATGTTGGACTTGTCCTATTTGGTGCCTTTCTAATTATTACAAATTAAAATAGCAGAGTATAGAAGTAGTTTAAATATTTCCGTATAAAAACTTAGAGATTTACATGTTTTTAATAATGAAAATACGCACATACCATATATTCGTAATTTTGGCCATTCAAATTAAACGCTCACACTAAATGAGATGATTCAGAACTTTCTTTTTTGTCCTTCTTTAATAAAGCTAATTGAACGTTCGAAATTTTCGTTATGATTCAATAATAGCGGTCCGAACAAACACTGGGCTCTGTCCGTCTATGTGTCATAAATTATTCATATTAATGGATAAGTAAGAAATTAATCAGTGATATTTTCATCACTCATATTTCATCTACTAGCCAAGACGGGTTCTACTACAAGAAATATAAACTTCAGACTTCCTGAAGTCTTTTATTTTCTAATTTCAATAAACAGAAAATATAGAATAGAGTAAATTAACAACAGCTGTGAAAACGAGTGGTGCTGGTGGTTAAACAAACAAGAGCGTGCGGTGATTGACTAGTATTATGAAGCGACCCTTGTTAACGAAAACAAATAAGTCAAAATTTTTTTGGAACTTGACAAAAATGGCAATATATTAAGAAATCGACGCATATAGAAATATAAAAATATAAATAAAATAATAATTGTGTTTTGTAAAAGACAAATACAGTTAACCTTTTAGAGCATGCTTCCATTGAGATAACATTTAGCACAGCTTTGGTAGAGAACTTGAAATAAGTACAATTTATACATATACTTACGTATGTATGTATGTATATAATATACATATACAGGTAAAGTATGTGATTAATAAATACATATTAATAATATATTGTCTAATATAATTATATGTACGTATAATATAACTGAATCTCATCTATACATCCCGCTAGATTATTTAACAATTCTAATATCATTTAAATCAGTCCGGAACCAGAAGGGTCGTTGACGTTACAAGTTTGGTAGGAAAAAACCAGTACCTAGTGCAGCTGCAAGACTATCACGAAAGGCCGTGGACGTTTTCTATATTGTCCATACATATATATCTATAAAGTAAAAAACGTGAAAATATTTGCCATAATTTAATTATGAAATGGCCAAAATGGTATAATGATTAAAAAATCAATTAAAAGCTCGTATATAAAAAAGTTTTGATTACTATATATTTTTATAGGCTACGATAAGTAATAAAAGTAAGTTATAACTGATACAATATGGACACAGGCGTCGATGCTCCGCGTCACGTACGTATGTAGCTCAGCCGGCACAGAGCGGTGCTGGCATAGCACGAGGGTCGAGCCTCGCGCTGTGACCGACATTTCGCAAGGCTGTTGCCAACAGCAAGTGCAGTTATAATTATTCATTTTGTTGTTTTCTTATATGCATATTTGAATTATGTCATTTCACAAAAACGGGTAAAGTTTTCACGTCCATAAAGCGATTATTTTGCTTAAAAAATATAGTAATTACATTTTTTTCAGCTTCCCCATTTAGCAGGGAAGGCAGATTGAGCCTAGTGTTAAGACACTCCACATATTTTTCGCCGAATTTTGGAGGCATTGTGTATTGAGTGACCGAACTCAACTCTACTTTATTAGAAACCATTTTCCTGGACTGAGCTTTCAACATGTAAACATGTGCATATATACAAACACATCCTTGCAGTTCTTATATATCTGTTATTAAATTAGTCATATATTTACACAAACATTAAGCTAGTCATACACTAAGACTAATATATTTTTAACTCATATTAAGGCATATTATATTGAATATGCAGAATTGTCCTCTTTGCACCAATAAACAATAAAATAAGTTAGCATACAATTTGTTAGCAATCTCAATAAAATTTTCCACGTCTTGCTTAAATGTTTTAAATTTGACCTTTTTCTTCGATTGCAAATTAAAATAAACCAGCTGTAAATACTGTTTGTTTGTTTATGGCAATACCCGGCAATAAACGTAACTTACCGCTATTTAATGTTTATTTACTAAAAGAAAATATACTACGCATGTGTGAGCTTAAGCTTCGTATAAGTGATTTTTTAAATTAACTTCTCTCCCGCATTGTAAAAAAGAAAGAAGTGTTATTCCACACTTAGAAAAGAAACACTTATTAAGAAAATGTATAAATATTTTGAACGATCGGTTTTTAATAAGTGAGGCAGAAAGTAAATGACTATTTAGCTGTAGTAATTTGTTTATGTTATATAATTCTAATATAAGCGTTTTTTTCTCTAATTATTCAAGGAAACAAAACAAAATTGTTCAAGCGTAAAATGTGCTTACAGGAAAACCGTAGTCCATTTTTCCTCATGGTGACTTAAACGGTTTTTATTTATTATTTTGATATTGTTATTCCCGGCATTGAAGATATGTTTCTTTATATAATAGTGCAGTGGTTGCAATTACACAGTAAAACATGAATCATCAAATTGAAAGAAATTAGGCATTAATTGCAGACATTGGTTTTAAAAATGTTGAAATGAATTTCTCTTTGCCCTGAATTGCGTAGAAAAGAAAAACATTTTTTCTTTCTTTTTTAAATAAGATAAAATCAATATATTTATATAAATCGATTAAAACAGTCAATTCTAGTTAAAAAAAAAAACAAACGTTAAACACTTACCAATCTACCATTTTCCATACGTAGGATTTTTGAATGACGACGTGGGGGGTTTATAAAGAGGGTTTTCTCCCGTACAGTCCTCAGCATCGATGTTCTGGTACATTGGGTCGGTGAGGGGCACGGGAGGGGGCCTGTTCTTCCACATGATGTAGCCGGCGGTGGCCGCCAGGGCTGCTACTATGGCGATGACTCCAAGGACAATTGGCACTGTCACTAAAAATTTGAAAAAAATAAAAAATTGTTTTGAATGTTTAGTGATAAATGTTTAAATACAGTTTATAAAGCCTTTAATGAGGATTACATGACTTATAACTACATATACATACTTCAAGCATAATATTTAAAAATTCTAGTATATTATAACAAGATTTTTTTATTTATAGATTCTATTTAAAGATCATTATTGTGTTGAGTGAAAGAGATGTCTAATTATTTACGTAGGATCGAAAGAGATAAACATTATGATGTAAAACATATGGTATTATGAAGTGGCGAAGTGAATCAATGCAACTGTGTAAACTGGACTTTTTGATGTTTTAGTATTGAAATAACAATTATGTCATCATTGTGGTATGTATCATTTGTTTCATTTATTATTTTTCTAGTAGCCATATTGTTGTCACTTCAATATAATAAATAAATAGATTTGTATTAATTTTAATTTTATTTAACTACTTGTTTCTACAATTTTTAAAGTCTACTTGTATTTTGGAAGATACGTAAGCAATAATCGACTGTTAATGTATGCGAGAAACGAAATATTTATAAATTAATCAATCAAATAAATAGCTTCAAGAGGGAACCTAGTGTCAAGACACTCCGTTCACCACTATATTGATTACTGGAATTCAAAACCGTGCTTTGTCTTGTACTAGAATGTAGAAATAGATAAATTCCGCGAGTGCACAAAATAAATAAATGAAATAAAAACAAATTAAATACATTTAAACACAAAGTAATAATTTAATTATAGTGCCCTTAATTTGTTAAAGTATAAAATTACACTGAACGGCTTTCATTGCAAATGTACGAACAAATGTACGGTCTATTTTCGTATCTGTTTCCAAGAAGCGACTGAATGCGCCTTATTCGGCTCGAAGGACCATTTCGATAATTTAATAATATATAAATTCATTAAATTTGCTTATATTTTTAACGAAAAAAAATCTTACCACTAACTGCCCCTACTTGTTCTTCTGTAGTAGACTCTAGTATCATGAAGAATGTCTCATCTCTGTGGTCTCTCATGACAATGTACTCTATATATAACTCTTTGACAGTAACATTGCATTTCACCCAAGTTTTTCTGCCAAAATCATCTTTTTGCTCCAAAGCTGATACATTATAATGCTGTTTATATAGTGGGAAGTGGCAATCCCTGCACTTTCCGTAGGGCTGCAGGAAGCACACGTCACAGTCATTCGTGGTCATACAAATGTCTGCACAGTAGTTGTCTTTGTCGAAGTACTGAGATCCCTCCCTATCGGTGAAACATTCACATTTGTCGCACAAACCGCACACGCCGTTGCCAGAACACTCGCCCTGAGAAATAATTATCTATATACTAAATGTATAGGTGTTTGGAATAAATAAAGTAGCCAGAAAGATGATTTATATTAGAAACCATATTGTATGTAATATAAAGTAGATCTGGAGGCTATCGTGACCATTAGCACAGGGATGTAAAGGTAAACTTGACGATTGTGGGTTCGTTTTCAACTCGGGGGAATGAATTATGATTTATTAATATTTTCATTTCCTCGCTCTGATACCATAACCAAGCGTGGCGTTATGTTCTCCTATTCAACACGCAATGAACGGACTGTATTAATACTAAGTTCCCTCTGCCTACCGTGCTATATGCTAAAAAAAATAAGCAAAATACTTACATGATCCCTAGAAGAGTCCATGCAAGGCACATCTCCTCGCTTTTCCTCGCAAATTGGTTTTTCACAGAATTTTCCAGTCCTAAAAGATTTCAATACTTTTATATTTATGATAATATACCAATATAATTTTACTTAAAAAAGGGCATAACTGATATAAATATAACAGAAACCTGACAAGTTCTTTTAGATTATGTGTAAAACGATGTCAATGTTATCAACTGTTATTTATACGTACTTTAAAATACGTTATTTCTTTGGATACATATTAAAGAAATTCAAGTGATTAGCACACTTTACTTGATTTATATTCTTCGAGAGCCGAGAAGTTATCGAATATTAATGCGTAGACGCGTAAATCTGATAAAATGTGAGGCTCTGAGTGTGTAAGAATGCATAATGGCATTTAACATCTACTTTAACCTGTTTGACGCTCATTAGCTTTATATTTGTT
This sequence comes from Heliconius pardalinus sergestus, assembly GCA_001486225.1. Lineage (NCBI taxonomy): Eukaryota > Metazoa > Arthropoda > Insecta > Lepidoptera > Nymphalidae > Heliconius > Heliconius pardalinus. The sequence continues at coordinate 9,754 of FASU01038197.1, forward strand.
TTTTTCGCTTCACGCTGTCTCTCGCACATAGCAGGATAGGCTGGGGGAACCTAGGAGCCTAGTGTTAAGACACTCTGTTACTAGGAACTTAACGTTTCGCTTTGCCTCGTTACCCAGAGCCAGGAAATGAAAATATTAAATATTTTATTTCTCCGTGTGGGAATCGAACCCACAACCTTTCGCGTTTACGGGCGCCCGCTTGCGCCCCTTGCGTCCCAAATCTTGAGTAATATCCAATTCAGATTAGTTAAGGGTTGTGTGAAACAAGTGTGAAGTTTTAAGATAAGATTGCATTATACTCGTAAGTACTGTGTACCACTTAAACATATTTCACTTAAAATGAAATTATGTAACATTT
>FASU01038203.1:0-18214 GCA_001486225.1 Heliconius pardalinus sergestus
TGCCTCTTCCACCCTGTATACGTAAGTATAAGAGTTGCCAACGATTTACATTCGAACTGGGAAATTATTTCGTACAGTGCTCTCCTAATTAATTTAATCTGGGAACTCTAGAATTATTAGAGCTACAGGTGCCTTTGGAGATTTGTAATAAATTTCATTATCGTTTCTTAACACCGAGTCTATGTGTGTTGAATTAAACTTTCTAAATCATATACGATTATTTTCAATTTGATCGTTGTTTTTATTTTAAATCATTTTTATCTTTACGCTCCTATTAAGAGATATTACGTGCTGAGTGGCTAGACCCCACTTTTTATTTTTATAGTTTCTAACTATATTTTGCTCATGAGGCGACTAGGCAGAGTGGACACGCATACAGTCACGTTAGCGTTTTACAAAAAAACATATTTATTTGTATTATAAATGTTATACGGGTATAAGTTCGATGTCCACTTGGAGGACTGCTCAATTTCGTTCTGGTATCAAGACAAAGCGCGGCGTTGAGTTTCGCCATTCAACCGAAGCCATGGTTTATTAAATTATAATTTATTATAAAACTAGGGTAAATTTCTTAAAAATATAAAAGATACAAGTGCCTAGCGGTTATATTAACTTACAACTCAAGCTACTGGGCGCAGCAAAGATTTATTAGACAGCCATAATGATAGGCATCCGTTAAGAAAAGGGTTTTTGAAAATCTAGTCTACAACGGAGAATGATTATATGGAATTATTTATAGCTATCATGCTCTAGTTTGAGTGTATATATAGTTAGTATATACAGTACGGTCGACGAGTCATGGCCGCCCTAGAGAACGGTGTTCACACCTACACTATGTATGTACTATAGTTGGTTTAATTTAGTTTGAACAACAAATAGGTAGGACCTCTTACCACTGCACCATGTTCATGTTACCATAGATTTTAGAAAAAAGTAAACAAAACCCTGTATTTGTAATAATAAACAAAGAACTATCTCATAAATATAACAAGAATATTTAAAATGTAGTTTCAAATCGATATTCATATAAAAAGTAAGATCGAGTTCCCTTAAGACGTAGCCAGATAGCCGCAGGGCAGGCAAGTTGAATACACAACAAGACAGAAATTGTGGGTAGGGCGGCCTGTTCAAAGGCTTTGTTTTTTATAGTTTTAGTAGATTTCTTTTACTTTGTCGAGATCAGAGATGTACCAAGATAAGTTTTGGATAATAAAATGTTGTTGAGATGTAACCGTTGGAAATTAGATTATGATATTGGCTTCTGAAAAGTATTATTAAAGCCATCATGGTGCAGTGGCACAGTGTCGGATTGTAAACGCGACGGTTGTCAGTTTAAACTCTACTAAGAGGAATTAGCTATTTTCGATTCTTCGCTTCGCTTCGCTTGGTAACAAGATAAAGTCGGCGCTAAGTTCCTTTATTCAACACACAATGTCTAATAGGTGGGTTGTGGGGAAAGGAGTGCCTTAAAAGTGTCTTAGCTTATCTCTGCCTCAAACCATAAATTGGAGGGGAATTTATTTTACGTTTTTCTCATATCTAAAATAAAAAACAATTTAATATAAAGTATGTTATTATTCCATTATTTGGATTACCAGCGAAACAATCACGTGTATTTTTAACCAGATTATAAATTATAAAAGATTTTTGTCAATTACAATTTTTCAAAATTTCCTGACACAACAATAACAAAAAGTATTTGTTACTTTATTATTTAATAAGAAGCATAAACCTGACGTTACCTACATGATACCTCACATCCATAACGCGCCATCGAGCATGTCAAACAAATATCAAACAGCTACAGGAGTTAACAAAGCGATAAATAATTCCACGGTCGGCACACTCATCAACTCCTCAATCATCCTTGTTTAATTTCAATCAGACGCATGGTTGCCAGGGTAATTGGCTGCAATGTCACTTACAGACCTAATACATAGTAATTTCTAGCTAGTTAATATTTTAGGATTAAATTTTGGTTTTGGTTAATATTGTAATAGTAACTTTTTTAAAGTACAAATAGATGGGTAATTAATTATTCTTCTCTACTTTCTTCATTAACGGTAAAATTTTTTAGCTTTACACTGTATCCCGCATACAGCAGGATAGGCAGGGGGAATCAAGTACACCCCGTTCCCCACTTTCCGCCAAATTATACCTTGTTACCAGAGCGACGAAATGAAAATATTAACAAATAAATAATCATTTCCTCGAGTGAGCATCAAACGCCTTGTTTTAAAATTATTTTTTTAATTTTTTACTAAAATAATTAAAAAACAAATATATTTGGATTTGAACTCGCAACATTTTGTTATTATATACTCAAACGCTTTAGTCTAAGTCATTTGTTTCCCACTACTCGTATCAAAATTTTGCTGCTGGAATGAAAACATAGCTTAGTTGACTAAATTGCTAAGACGTGTCACCTAAGGCAGTACGGGCTCTAAACCCGCTGTACTCGAAAATTTAGTGCTAAAATTTCGATATGATTCTAAGCTTGTGAATAATAAAATGTTGGCAATTTTTGAAATCTGATAAAACTTTTACCAATTTCACTCATTATTTATCTTTATGTTAAGTGTGTATTTCTATAACATAGTGTCAGAATATTATAGTCTCTACTTTCCACTTAAATTAATAAAAGCGGTTAAGGTTAAATGGTGCCCCCATTTAACTCCATCGTCGATTTTAAAAGATAAAATTATCCAAAAAACGAATCAAATCATGGGAATAAAACAGAGAAATAAGACTGTAAGACTCATTCATCAACGGTCATCAACGTCCACTATCGATTTCCCACTAACCACCTTCCCTTTGGTTTTTGTGAACACTAAGGCGAACTTTTTGCTTAAGTACGACGTTTCAGAATGGTAATGGAATAGTTTTGTAACGCTTTTTGCTACGTCGATTTATAACTTCTAGATCCAAAGAGTTATTTATTACTTTTAATCCTCGCAGGCACTTTAAATATATGTTCAGTATATTTTCTGAAATCTCGTGAGATTGTATATGGAAAGCTAGTAGTGTGAAGAAAATGTATATTCAAATAACCTTGTTTAGTTCTAACTAAACTTTTAGATTTTTTTTTCATTGGAAAATTTAAAAAAAGAAACAAATATTTAGGAGGTTATTAGTACCTATTATATTCTGACTTTTTCGTTTTTGATTATTTCCTGCATTTTGTTGAATTAGCGACGGGTTTTCATTATGTTATTAAAAAAAGAAAATTGAAAATTTACTCAATTATCGTTTTAGTTATGAGTATATTATATTTTCTTTTATGGGCAAACGAAATCACCTTTCTGACCATTTAATCGTATAAAAATCAAGAACATGAGAAAACCTAAAATAAAGCAAATTTCTATCCAAGGATTATAAAATATTGACCTACCATGTTCCAGCAGAATCTACATCTACCCAACGTTTATCTATGTACTTTATCAAGGCGTGAACGAAGAAAAATATTGGCGTAGTTGGCAGCCGACGGATCTTTACACGATGCTATCAGTGCGCCGAGCCTGCTCCCAGTCAGCGGATTTTTAATACATGCAAGTTGCTGCACAGGCAATTTGTATTATATGAAATTTGTATCCTATAGAGACGTCGGATGCTGCTTCGATAGCAGTATTTTTATCAGTGATATTATGTTGTATCTTGATAGAAGTTTGTTTTTATATATTTGTTTATACACATCTGTGAGGAAAAGTGAATAAATGAAGAAAGGACAGAATGCAAGATCAGTGAAAATTCTCTTTATTTTGAATGAAAACTATACTCTCCTAGGACCTGAGACTTAAAACATCGCGTGCAGACTCAGTAAGGTTCATAAAATTCATAAAATTATGACCATTTTAATTAAACATAAAAAGAAAACTTTTTACTTTAATGAAACATTTAAAAGTACTCGATACACTTACAGTTGAATAATAAAATTTTTAATACTGGCGCTATAACGGCTGCAATCAACAGCGAGACAAATGACGTGAGTAGTGTGTGTGACGCGCGAGACAAGAGCATGACGGATGTGATGCCATAAATTAAACTTCCGTTTGTATTCTAATTAAAAATATACATAGTTCATATTATAGAAGTTCTCGAAGCTAAGTCTATGAAAATTAGGTTTTATTTAAATGGGTTCAATGTGAGTTCAACTATTAAAAATATAATTCTTTTTATTTTTTTTTCTTGCTTGTCAAATGAATGACATATTAATAGCTGTAAAACTAATAGAATTTAACAGCAATATTTAATTTTTTCAATAGAGATTTCTCTATAAAATGGTTGATTTTAAAATTTTTCATACATTTTCCTTTTGAACATTGTAACGGAAAGCTTGTTAGCTACTGTACCAATTAAAAGCAAGCGCAAACGTATGTTACAATAAAATGAAAAACCATTCACTTTTTGCAAAAAATATTAGTTGAAACAAATGGATTTTTATTCGGAAAATCGTCAATTGCTGCTTGATAGTGTCTGTTAAGTGTTATAGTGATTAACTTCTCTGTTCTGTTTATATTGGAAATATATAACATATACGGTGTCTGTACATGAAAGAAAAAATATTATTGGTTAATACGACCAAAAACAATATTTTTTCTTTTTTCTCTTTGGTTTTGTTCACGGTCATCTCAGAAACGCTTCAACCTATTTAATTGAAACCGTTTTCGCTATTGTATTTTGCATTTGTTTTAATTCAATATGTTTGTAAATAAAAAAATATATACTATTTTAATTAATTTTGTCTGACAAAATCGCTATAAATAACTGTTTTATTGAATTGTCTAAAAATAGATTTTATATGTAGAGGTATAGAAATTATGCTTTAAATCGGAAGTAATGCAGATAAATGAAGCAGCCTATTTTAATAATAAAGACTCAGAAAAAGAATCATTTAATCACTAGTATTACTGTATTTTGGCCATCGACAAGGGTCGTTTGACTGTAACGTGACGGTTGTGGAATTGATATCCAATCGAGAGAATGAATAATAATTTATTAATATTTTCATTTCTTTTCTCTGGCACCAAGGCAAAAAGCACTACGCTGAGTTGCGGAATTTCGGAAGTGGGCATTGGAGTGTCTTAACACTAGAATCCCTCTGCCTACCCCACTGTGTGTGGGATACAACATTTTTTTTTCTACTATTGTACAAAACAATTTAGTATACAAAAAGTCAAAATTTTGATGAAAAACAAGTCGAAACAGGTCGAAACAACACACCCACCTCGTCGCAGTCGGTATCTACGTACACTGTCAACAATAAATCTGCATCTGTTCCGGCCGCTGTCTTCTCTTGCGTGAAACAGACAAATACATGAGACCGTGTTGTGCCGTTATTGTCTTGTTAGTTAACTATCGCTATTATTTTGGTGCATTTCGGCCATTTAATTAGCGTTTTCATAATAGAATATTAAAATTTAGTTAGGTAAAGTGGAATAGAATTTGTTTGAGTTTAAAGCTATTAAAATTTTCGAGCTTAAACTTTTCAAATTGTTTTGGTCATGAATATGTTGTATTTATTTTAACAACGACGATTTTTCAGCTTTAATATTTCTCAAAAGTTCAGGAGGTGCGAATTTGAGTTACTGTATAATTTTTTTTTAATATCTTAATTAGCATTGAATGTTGAGTTGCGGAACTCAACGCTACGCTATTTTGCCTTGTTACTAGAGCGTAGAGCAAAATAATCATTAAATCCCCCGAGTGGGAATCGAATCCACAACCGACACGTTTACAGTTGCACGCTTGTGCCTCTGCCACGTGCCACGACAGCTACGGATAACAAATATTTCATAGAGCCACCGAGGTAACAGGAACGTACACGCATGTAAAAGTATAATAAATTTTGATATGCCGCTAATTTAATGGCTCACGTAGGTAGTACCTGTCGCCGAGTAGTGGCGTTATGTTCGCAAAAACAAATGTAATACTTAAATGAAAGGTAACATAATATAAATAGTAAATTGTTAAACTTTATTACTAATAGGTTGCAATATATTTTTTTAATAATTAGGCAAAAAAGATAATCATTTTCTCTTAAAAAAGCACTTTTTTTTCATAGTGTACATAGTACAGTAGGCAGTGAGAATCCAAGAACCTACTGTTACGACAATTCGTCCCCATTAAAATTCTTCCATTAAAATCCGCCAAATTCTGGAGGCATTTCGACGTATTTCATTCTCCCTAGTGACAATTGAACCCACAACCACCACACGCTTGCCACTGCGCCACGAGGGCGTCGACCTCTAGTTGACATACTCGTAAGTTATTTACTAATACACCCGACTCCGAATTTGAGATGGTAAAGTCTACTACAAACAATGGGCTTAGTGAAGTCACGCTGCGCCGCTAACATATTTAGTGACTAATTCACGCTGAAAGTACTTTAGTGCTTATGTTGACTCCTGCTTACTTGTCAAGACCATTTGAATGGGAATAGTTAAATTGTATATCGCCTACGAAACAATGACGAGGCCAGTCATTGCAAGGGGTATAATTTAATGTTTTCATATTCTCGCTCTAGTCACGAGGCAAAGCGCGATGTTGAGTTCCGCTATTCAACACGTAATACCTGCAGAATTTGGCGGAAAGTGGGGAATGGAACTGTGTCAGTGAAAGCGAAACATCTTTGCACTAAATACCCAGGTCTCCCCTGTCTCCCCTGCTATGTGCGGGATACAGCGTGATGCATATTATATGATTATTTTCACAAAAGTACATGTATAATCAAAACAATATATTTGAGATAAACAGAAATACGCAGCTACAATGGCCGTCACGCAGTTTCCGTGAAGGCTTTCAGGACGCAGCGTCGGTCACGCAAATTGCCTTGTCAGAATGTGAAATTTCAAATGAAACTGGTCTATAGGTATACTTCTATGTCATGGCCACTGCCATCTAACTACACTTAGATGGTATCTTATGTAGACGCAGTGGTTGTAACTTCAATGTTTATTATTTTATTAAAACTTTCAAATATTTTCGTTTCATTTATTTCAAGATTCCTGAAATAAAAACAATTTAAAGTATACACATACTAAGTATTTTGCATAATAATTTCGGCGTTGCATTATAAAAACATATGGATTATACGACTAAAGTGCTTGGATGACTTCCATGAGGAACGAATTCGAGTCAATTTTTATGCGGCTCTAAATATGTAAAACTTTGTATTTTGACATTATGTTTTATTTAGGTAGGTATCTATTAAGCTGTATAGAAGACGAAACATAACAAAAATATAGGTACTATATATTATAAGCTAAAAAAGAAATAAAATATCAACCTAAAAATTAAAATAAGCCTTCATTAAAGCTTTTCAAGCAATAAATAACAAATAAGCTTTACAAATGAAATTTATTCAATAATTGTGATATAATCAGATGAGTCAAGAATAAAATAATTTATGTTTTAAATTTCAACGTAAAATATTCGACGGTGGCCGAAACAACGCCGCAGCATAAAGGTTGACCGAAAACTGTAAATCAATTTAAGTTATTTTATATAGTAATTAATATGAGGATATATAGTAATTAATATAAGTGCCCCGCTTTCCACTTCGTTTTTCAGACATTGTGACTGTCTGGTAACATCTTGTTACCAGAGCAAGTAAATGAATATAATTTATTCGCTTGTATGGCAATCGAACCCACGATCTTTGCGTTTACTGATCTTCTGCCGCTGCGCACAACTAAAACTCCCTTTTTTTAACTTCCCTTCATATCAGAGTAGACAAAAAGGTCATCTTAATACTTTGATATATTTATAAAGGACTGACAGTGACAATATTTTCATTTCAATAGATTTGGTTCTATTCCTAATATAGGGAATGAACATCAATTTTTTTGGGTAAGACAAAGTGTGACGTTGAGTTCCGCCACTCAACACGTAATGTCTCGAATTTCGATGGACATCGCTGTGTCAATAAAACCCCTACACACATAAACTATAAAACTAACATGACATTCAACTATTTCTTAAATAACAAACTCTAATTACAAGGGCTAGTAAACATTCCACGCCACAAAGTAAACATTTAATTCTACTTATTTGCTATTTAATCAAAATACTGGTCGGTCGAATAAAACTTGGTGAACTGGGCTAGGGCATAAGGCAGTCCCAAATTTCAGTGATTTCCCTCGAGAGATATTAATGGAAGAACCGCAGGCTGCCGAGCTTAAACATAAAAAGTGAAGTAATAGCCTAGAGCTAAAGGGAAACTGTTTTTCTATCCAGTCAACTAAAGTTACTTCAAAGGCCTTTTTAATTTTTCCACTTAGTTTTTTAGCTTGATTATTATTTTGGTTTATTTTTTGTTACGTTGCCTACAACGTACCTATACATATATATTTTATAGAAGCCAGTCGTTGTGGGTTCGATTCCCATAAATATTTAATATATTTTTTAATATTTTATATTTTCTTTACCTCGCTTTGGAAACGAAGCAAAGTGCGGCATTGAGTTCTGCCACTCAACACACAATACCTTGAGAATTTGGCGGAAAATGGAGGACGTAGGTGTCTAAAAGAAAGGAAAGTTTTAGGTCCACAGGTTCCTTCGGCTTTCTTTCGTGAAGCTAAAAATATATTATTTTTTGTATAGAAGCCATCGTGACACTGTAGGATAATAATTATAATATTATATAGTCATTAGGAGTGAGTATGATCCCCACTCAGGGGAACAATTATGTTAAAACTCCTTTCATTTCTCTGCTATGGTAGACAAAGCGAGGCGGTCAGTTCTCAGTTGGTATTTAAAGTACAATATCAATCAATCTCAAAATTTGGGGGGACAGGAGCCTGTTTTGTAGACTACAGTGTAAAGGAAAGAGACAAGAAATGTGCCTTATAATATTAGCTATGTACATACATTTTACACAATATAATCATCTCGTGAGCATATCGTTCATATAATTTTTCCCCTTTTTTGTGCAGAGAGAACCCAGTGCTAATACGAGGTTGGAGAGACTATAGATACTCCTTGAGTGGCGAAACTCAACACCGCACGTAACACGTAATTAACATCCAATATAAAGAAAAACTTACATTGTATAACATTGCAACAATTTGAAGAACAATGCGTAGGACTCATAATATTTTCTTTGTGTTCGCTACATTTCTATGAAGTTGCCGCGACGCGATATGGCCGGCGATTATCGTTAAATAAAACTACCCACTAAGCGTAATATAGACCGTTCCAGATTATACTCACTTAACGCGAGATTTAAAAGTATATTATACTGTTCGTATGTTCTGCTTTCAAGACGATATTAATATGTTTATTAAGTCTAGTTGTCGAGAGTGCGGATTCGATTTCGATTCGATAGAATTAAGTCCATTATCATATGACTATTGTACAGTATAATTTTTCACAACAACATTTTTATATAAACTTAAATTTCTAAATTAAAGAAAACTTCCTTCCTGTCATAATAAAAAACGAAGCAACGGGAAAACATCAATTTTAGATTTTAACAGAGCTATAAATCAATTTTAATGTTCCGCAGCAATGAGACATTATTATAAGGCTTCCTGTAAATATGATTGGTGTTTTCATAGACTGCAAACGGTGGTTGTGGGTTCAGTCCTAACTCTAAAATCTTTATTTTCATAACGTAACTGTGATAAGAAGACGACCAAGCGTGGCGTTGAGTTTCGCCACTCAACACGCTATATCTCGAAAATTGAGCGGAAAGTGGAGAAAGGAGTATCTTAACACTGTTTTATTACATCTGCCTATTTTGCTATTTGCAGGATACAGCGTGAAGTAAAAAAAAACAAGATTATAACCGACAAATAAAATTAAAACGCCCACAGCAGCTTGCTATAAGTATAAAAGTTTCACTATGTATATTTTTAGAAATAAATAAATCTGCCACTTGTGCTTACAACCTATTCAAATTTTGTATGGGATACAAAATTTAAATATTAAACACTTATCGTCGCCATCTAAAATGTAAATACATAAACCAAATTAATTATTCTACTTTTTTAATGTTAATGAATGAATATTAAGTTTATTTATTATTTAAATATTATGAAAATACAGTAAATACTTATAAATTGTTATAAAAGTTATTCTTATAATTTATATTATTAATATAATTAGAGTTACCTACTATAAAATTGTACTTGGAAGAGAATCAGCATCACCTATTTAGTTTCAGGACATTTGTTTAGTGGAGAAACACCCACATATTTAATAATCCTTATTTTGGGTTCAATTACTTTTATAATATGTAATAGAATTAAAAAAAAAATAAGAATACATTTCCTCATATATATTCCACGTATAGACACCAAGTCCACCCAAATAACTATTAACAAAAACAAAAGACAACCAAGTATAATCACACCTCCACGTAGATAATTCACAAAACGCTGAGCTTTGTTAATGCGAACAGTATTAAGGCACTAATTACTTTGTAATTAAAAGCTCTCAAAGTTAAGTAAGCGACGAAAAAGTTTCAACGCAGTAGGTACCTACTTACAAGTTGCTAGAGGTTTTTGGAAATTAATTATTATATATAATTTGAATCTATGTATTTGTTTAATTTTCTACTCGACTGTACGACGCTAAGTAGAGTAATGTCTTTGACAATGTTTGTGTATGTATGTTTGTCCCTACGTTGTAGAAATAATTTTCTTTACAAATTTTAGTGATTTTTAATCAATCGATTCGTTGAAACTTATGAGTATTACTAAAGAGATGACAATTATCAAAATTTACCATAGCGACAACTAGACCCATAAATTGTTAAGGAAAAAAGAAATCAGTACGTTTATATCAATTATATAGTAAAATTTAGTTCACACTCGACAGAATTACATTTATTTTATTTCCCCACTTCGGTGAGTCAAAACATCGCTTTGGGTCCCACACAACACTCAATATCTCAACATCTGGCAAAAAGTAAGCAACAGAGTGTTATAACATTAGGTTACCCTCTACCTATCCTGCTATTCGCGGGATACAGCATCAAACAAAAAAACTTAAGCTACTACAATACTAGAAAATATAAGTAAGTCTGGCATTCGTATAGCAATAACGGTTACAGGTTGCCGCCTCATTATCTCGCGTAGTGACTATCGATTGAGTTTTATATTTGAATTGCTCCACCGCTTCCAGTCTTGCCTTTGTTAAGAAAGACCGCTATTAAATATTGCATTAATGGAAAATGGAGTGAACTGATGATAAAGAAATGGCGTTTTGATTTAAAGTTTCTAAAAAAATAATTGAAAAAGATATTTAAAATGGGTGGAGCAAGGGTGTCATTGTAAATGCAACGGTTGTAAGTTTGATTCTTACGCGGGGAAATTAAATATTTATTTTTACTTTCGTGCTCGGTTGACAGGATAAAATAGAGAGCCTAGCCTAGTCTACACTTTTCGTCCAAATTCAAGACATTGTTTGTAAGGTGAAGGAAGTCAACACCGTGCATACCCAGAAATCATAAAGAAATCAAATACTACAGTAATTCCCTCAAATGGGAATCGAACCAACAACGAACGTGTTTACAAGTACTGTCCTACTACGCCACGAAGCTTCATATACTATTTTATATCACGTAATTTGTCTTGGAAACAGTACTTAGACTTGACATTTTATGGACTTTATCACTGACAATAAGTGTGCTTCTGCCAATAAATTCTGTCTGTTTTAACAAATTTCAAAGTAACTTTCAAAGTTTAACACGTGTTTTCTTCGTATATTGGATAGTTTCTTCATATAAAAAATGGAGGCAAAAATTAGAAAATTATGTAAAAGAAAAATTTTCTTATCCATTTAATTAAATTGGAAGAAACAAATAATGTTACTGAATTATAATATTCCTTTCCAAATTTATAGCTAATATCTCCATAATGGTTTAATTTAAGCGCGACGTTTGTGGTTTCGACTAAGCATAGTTTACTTTGTTAGGATGTTGTATTGTAACAATATAAATAAAAAAAAACAGTTTAAGACTCTATCATTGTTACAGCTTGACGGTTTCAAAATCATTTGTTTTTGATAAGAAAAATTCAGAGATACTCAAATATAAAACTTCTATATTATTAATTTTTGCTTAAACAATGAAACTTTATAAAAAAATGCATGAACGATGTAAGTCAGCAGGAACAAAGTGCCTTATCACTAGGTTCTTTATATGTACCTTGCTATATGCGTGGTACAGCGTAAAGATTTTTAAATAAAACTAATCATTATACAAATTTCAATATACAATACAAATTTAATTCGATAAACGTATAAGTTTCGACCCATAAGCTATATTCATCCATGAAAATGGACCGTATCTGTACTCTGCAGGCTCACTTCAATTCCAAATAATATCCTAAATGCTGTTACAATTATCTATATATGACCAACCTATCCTGCACATGGCAGAGTAGGCAGATGGAACCCGGGATCTTAGGTTAGGACACATCGTTCCTATTGAGACACTTCCGTTCTCTACTGATTTCTGAAGCATTACATGTTGAGTAGCGAAACTCAACGCCGCGCTTTTATCTCGTTACCAGAACGACCAAATGAAAATTAATATTAATATTTCTTTTTTTCGAGTGGGAATAGAACCCACAACCTGCATTCACATGCTAATCTCAGAAACTACAAGTTCCGAAAAACCCTCTTGTGCTATCTAGTAAAGATTTTCTAGTGAGTTTATCGAAAAATTCTATTATTTATCATGCCTCACTATCGTTACAATGTAACCTGTGGTCAGTTACTTCAGGCACTTACAATGTGTCATACACAGGTTTTGGTTGTTTTCGTTCACCACAGTGGCGAAGTCGCGGGTCTATGCTAGTGGACTAATAAAGCTAGTTAGTATGGGGCAAAACTAAACTAACTAAGGATTGAAAAAGCGTTAGAGAATTTGCATTTAAATGAATAAAAAATCCGATATATTTGCATAGATATGTACGTAATACGTATGTATGGTACACACATAAATTTCTAGTAAACAAAAATGTTAAATTCGAGATAGGATTTATTCATTTATGTTGTACTATAGAAATTTAAATAAAGACTAATATGCTTCATAAAGTTATCAGGCTAAATTAAATGATCAAATGAAATAAAGTTTCTTTGAACAAGTAGTGTTCATTTGCAATCTCTAACTCTCTGTATTATTTTCTATTACTGGAAAGTAGTATTCACATCTGTTATATTTACCAGCATATCTTTTTTTTTTCATTTTAATTAACCAAAATCCTATAGTTTTGGTTCGTTAAAAAATCGAACCCGCTACCTTTTCTTGATTAGCTCATTAATATTCAAATAAAATAATTATGATTTTGACGCAAATCTAACGATATCTAATTTAAATACTAATAATATATCACAAGATTTCTGAGATAGACCTCAACCACATGTCAATCAGTATTGTTATAATAAGCTCAACCTAAAGACTACTTGTAATAAGTAAAATGTAAATATTTCTTATTACAAAAAAAACAAATTCTCAAAAAGAAACCAGCCTTGATGAATAAAATAAATGGATAAACCCAAGTGTAACGTATAGCCACTCTATTCATTACGAACTGTCGAGTCCAAAACTAAATCCGTTCGGATATCGGGTTTGATTCCCGTTTAAAGTCGAATAGGCCGGAAATCGATTGCTTTCGAAGCTCTGCGTCCGCGTCCGGATTGTACAGATCTGCGGAAATGGGATTTTCTAGAAGTGCCAATTTACTTTTTCCATTTTTTAGCTTTTTAACCGATAGAGTTTGGTGTGGATGAGTAATGAAAATATTTGATTTGATATCTAGTATTTAGTATAGTATTTTAATTTGTGTTTAATATATATTGGTATAGATATATATAATTTCTTAAGACGTAAAAAATAAAAAATATATAAGATTAATATGGCAATATTTATAAAACATATGACAAATATTTGTGGATATAAAGGCTTACTAATTAAACATGAGTTAGCGAATCCACTACTTCTATACATATATACAACCACTATTCTGCCACAGATGACTTAATTTAGTTTTTCATAATAATATATAAATAAATAATCTTTTAAAAATTGCTCGTAAAATTTTATATACATTATTATAAAAACGCGATAAAATATCTCGACATTACCAAATAAAATATTCATGTTTTATTATATTTGCTATGTGCATATTAAAAAATATTGTATTTAAACCTATTCATTTATAAAAATAATTCAAACATTTTAATACAAAAAATAAAATATATTTAGGTAATATCTCTAGTGGCAGCCCGCAATTTTCTTTGAGTAGATTATAGAAGAAAAAAGTAACATGTTGAAACACGTAAGAAATCCCGCAGGAATTTTAAGAATTTTTCTCTTAATGCTCCCCTCCCTCTACCCAAAATATACATATCAAAATTCAGCGTTTTATGCCGCCAAGCTTCAGATGTGCGTTGTCGGTCGATCAATCAGTAACGGAATCATTTTATTCTTATTACTTTTCTGTTATTGATTCTATTTTTTTTGTTTCACATGTCTCTAGCAATATATGCGATTAGTAGAGGAGTTTTTTCTCACTCTTCGTCCTGGAGGTGCCTCTGAATATGATGTTATTCTTAATAAATGGGCAAAAAGATTTGAATGACGAAGGAGTTCCTGAGATAACTACGTTCAACCAATTAAACTACGTAGCTTCATAATATTAGAAATAAAAATCATTTACAAGAAAATAATTATTTTTACATATTATTTAAAATCTCCAAAATTCTACTTTTGTATAAAAGACATTATAATATTTTCCATCAATTATAAGTATACAAAAAACAGAATATTTAAATACTAAAGAAATATATTTTCATATAAAATTCTATGCATACAATTGAATTTAGTATTACCCAATAGTAATTGTCACTTCCACCCAATCTACAGTTCGGTAGGGCTGAGCGGAAATAACGCGCTTAATAGTTTCGTCCCGGCTTCAGCGTTGACAGCTGGTAATCTATTTATGAGAAAACTGTTTGTCTGTTTTGTCTGTCTGCTTGAATGGGTTTGACGTAACAAGATTGTGGAAGTTGACAATGTAAGCATGGCTATAGTTGTATAGATACTTGTTGTATAAGCATCGCTTGTCCTGCATATAGCAAGGATATGGGTTCAATTGTTTTTTTCTGCTATGCTAATAAAAGGGTGTGGCGTTAAGTTCCGCCACTCTAGTGGAAAATCGAAAAATGTCGTGTTTTGATAGTAGAAAAAATAGAAAATTGTAACGTAATTTCTTATGCTTACTTATCTATATATTCATTTTTATTTCTAAATACTTACATATCCTTCCAAGCAGTATATACATATATGAATATACATATACATTTATATGTATACAGCACTTACCTGAAATGAAACAAAGAAATAAAAAGTAATCATCAATCAACCGTGACCTGTGACAGTATCGCAGAACTCCGCAATTAATCACTCGCAATCTCAATCAATACTTAATGCTTTGCCAAGTTTCGGTTAGGTTCATATTGATATTAAAATGTTGTATATTTATATATTTTTGGTTATACAAATACAAATATTAGGGTGAGCATGAAGTACGTAGTGTTGGGACACTCATTTCTCCATTTTCAATTTATTTATAGAAACATAACTGAAGGTATAAGGTTGTTGTGGCGCAATAGGACAAGCTATGCGACTTGTTTTCCTAGCCAAGAGCTAACGGGTTAAAGCGCAGGGTTAAGTTCTGTCATAAAAAAGTGGAGAATGTAAGTGTCTTAATAGGCAACAGAGTGTCTTTCACTAGATTTCCACGTTCCGCTGCGCCCCGATATCAACATACCTATTTTTTATAATGATTTACGAGAAAATTTATGAGTAAAATTATTCTTTTTTTCTTCATTTTCTTTCAATTTAAAAAATAAATAAACCTACGCTCAGGTTACATCCAAACCAATATCAGTTAGTATTTAACTATAAAAACTGACAATCCCACCATGCACCACAGCGACGCTGGCTGAAAGCCATTTTATTACGATGATACATTTGTTTCATTCCATCCTCAATGGGTCCATTACGAGCTCTGATCTACGATTATGGGAAAATAAAATTTGGTATAACATTACATCAAAAACTTTTAAAAGGATTGATCTATTCAATCATTTTATATTTTTCTTTGTTTTGTGTAATTTTCTGTCTTTTTATATGGTTTTTGTGGTGAATGATGTATTGTTTTGTTTTCTTCTCCTTGGTAAGCAGAGGGAATTTAATATTGCAACACTTCGTCTCCCAATTTCCGCTTAATTTTCGAGATTTTGTGTGTTGAGTTACGCAACACCGCGCTTTGTCTCATTACGAGAGCGAAGAAATGGGAATAAATCTTTCTCCGTCTGTGAATCGAATCAACTCAGTCGCGTTTAAAGACAGATACAATGTCGCTGCATACCAACTGCCACAGTATGTTCAAGCGCTGCGTTTTCTTTGAATTTGATTAGAGATACTATACTACAGCACAATGTTTTTTTATCTTTCTACTTTGCCTAGCATAAAGCATCTATTTTCCACCTTAATTCGAAATTACGTGTTGAGTGACGAAACTCAACCCCGAATTTCTATCAGACTGAGGAAAAGAAAATTATCGCCTCCATAGAATGAAACTTGCTATTTTCTTTTTAAAAACATAAACACTTGAAACCCCAAAAGCAATATTTCTATAAAGATTAAATGAAATTGCATCAAAATCAACAATTTGACACAGAAAAGAATAAACCAGATAAGCCAGCTCTTGTTTAAACAGCGCTCGACGTAGACTTTAGACTGGGTAGAGACAGTAATGGGCATTACTTTGAATGTTTATAACGGCTTACCGCGAACTTAGAACTGTCGCGGTTCTAATATCGTGGAATATTATACATTTTTCAATTGTATTTCACATTCAATTCTATGACGAGAGAGATTTGTTTTATAATACTATTAGGTTTATTGTACTTTGGCGTGTGAATTTTAGATAAAATTAGGTTATATGTTATTGTGCTTATAGCCAAACCTAATGCGCCACAATTGTCGGTTAGAAGAAGGCGAATGTAGCATTTTAACTAATGTTTATCCACTTTATTATTAACATTTTTATAGCCTAAAAAAATATACATAATATAAAGTCTTTACATATAAAACTCTTCCTATACTAATTGACTGACAGACCTACACAACCGGAGCTACTTAGCGTGAGTAGCAGAGCACTGAGAGAGAATTAAACTTCGAAATGCTTGCGTCAACGAAAATAAAGAAATAGTATTTTATAATTCACACAAACCTTCTCGTTATTATTAAAATGTAAACCATAAATAAAAACAAGTAAATAAAAAAATCTAAAATAATATTAAAAATCATAAAAAAAATGATGACCACAGATAAATATATTTATTCAACAGATAACTTATAAAGTTTAAAATGATTAAAATAAAAAATATGGCTGACCTGTTTCCCCGATGCTATACCTCATTCATCACGCCTTCGTACACGTTTAGTGTAGCGTTTAAAAGCTTTACTTAACATTGTAACATTGAAGAATGACAAATCTTGGATTGTATTATCAAAATTCACTTTTGATAAAAGTTTTATTGTGATAATGCTTGTTGTTGTAAACGCTATGGTAGTGGGTTCGATTTGCGCTCGAGAAACAAACTAATTTCATTGTCCTTGTCTCTCTCCGATTCATAACAGGACAATGCGTGGTGTTATCCCGCTACATGTAATATCTCGAAAATTCAGTGGAAACTGGGAAACGTAGTGTTTTAGCACTATGTTTCTTCTGTATACTCTAGTTTGAAAAGTATAGAATTGCTATTATAATATAACATTTATTGATTGTATTGATTGTCTGCCAGGCCCGCTAACATTACTATAAAACATAATAAATTCCCTTAAAAACTTGTAACTAGAAAAAAATCGTTTTATATTAAAATAAGGTCATTATTTTCACACAAATAAATTTCAAGCCAAATTACAGATATTTACCAAATTGCAACACAAAGCGTGTTCTACGATAGGCGTTGATGGCGTTGATTGGCAAAATTATGTTCTGAGGAACAATCGCATTAACTAATGCAGTTGGTATGAAGATGAATATCTAGTTTCCAGCCTTAAAAACATACTAGAAATGCTTCACAAATGTGGCCATTCTTTCATATTAGTGACAAAAGTCACTATTGAAATATTTTAACCCATATAGACTCGCAGTGCCCAAATAGGTACACCTACAATAGTACCCTTGTT
>FASU01038341.1:0-10416 GCA_001486225.1 Heliconius pardalinus sergestus
CCTATCCTGCCATATGCGGGATAAATATTAAGTATATAACTTTCATGTATATCA
This sequence comes from Heliconius pardalinus sergestus, assembly GCA_001486225.1. NCBI lineage: Eukaryota > Metazoa > Arthropoda > Insecta > Lepidoptera > Nymphalidae > Heliconius > Heliconius pardalinus. Next base: position 55 of record FASU01038341.1, read on the forward strand.
AATTTGAATCTACGACCATCACCATCAACTCCGATATCAGAAAACACATGCTTTCCTTAAAATAAAACTCGCATTTCCATCTCAAGAATGCCGGGATGAATGAATATATATCAGCGAGTGGTTCTGGCGCGTCGCCATATGCAACAGGTTGGGTTCACTAGCAGTTCAAGTTCGCTGTTATGTAACGTTCAAGTGTATTGAACTTGTCATTTTATTTATATCTTTATTAATATTATTAATGCAAAGATTTTGTTTGAAAAAACGCGCTAATCTCAGGAATTACTGATTTAAATTTTTAAAAATCTTTTGGCATTGAATGGCCCATTTAAAAAAATATCGTTTTGATGTAACCCTCTTTACACGTGGTTAAAGTTTGTGTGTCTTACGGTTATTTATTTACATTTCATCAATTGAACGACGCTGCAGGGAAAAGTTAGTTTGCATATTCTTACAATATAACTTTTCCTACTGGGTGGGTTAAGTCCTGCGCTGAATAATATCTAAGTTTATAAAATAGATATTTATGATATTTTTTTTATTATTCCCCCCTTGGAATTGATAAAATCCTGCATAATTTCAAAGAAAACTGTTTGTCTTATTCAAAACTTTCACTCACATATATATTGTAAGTCTTCACGACATTTCATTGTCACTTTAATAATATGACCTTTGAAATGCAATATTTTGCCTCAAGTTAAATTTATGTAAAAATCCTTTGCAGCATCAGTTGCATAAACCATTTAAAAATCAGCGGCGACGATCGTATTTTTGTAATAAAATGTATTTTCCCGAGGAATATCAAGTGACTTCATCTCGTTTGTATGTGAAACACATATCTGTAGCTTGTTATATCTTGCCGCGTCTTGTGTTCCACTGTTTGAATCGAGCTATGGAGAAATATAATGGAAACAAGCTGACGGAGTGTGAAGTGATTTGACACTAGATTCATCTGCGTGCTTTATTGATATTGGTGCAATGAAAGCGACTACAAATTTCGGTATTTGTAAGCTAATATATAAGATTCAATTTACTTTATGTTCTTTTTACCTTGAACATAATTATTGCGAGATTTATGATATGAATCAATAATATTTTTTAAATAATATTTAAGAGATATAAGTATATATCCAGCTATACTTACTTTTTATATAAATATCTAATTAGAAGTGTACTATCTAATTAGAATTATAAAACACTATATAGATATGTTTTTTTTTAATTTCATACAGCCTTCCGCATATACGATACTCGAGGGACCATAGTGTTAAAACACTTATTTTTCCGTAGAGTTACGACAAACAATGAAATTAAATTAAATGTAGTAATCTTTTGCTTTGTTTCGAATCAACTTTCATTAACTATTCTTTATAAAGACCGTCAGCTGTCGTCATGCTTGTTATATCAGAGTAAGAATCAAAGTCTTCTCACGCGGTCTCCGCTTGTGGCGAAATGCCAAATATCGCGAGAAATTTTAACTAAATAAAGCACTTTATGACCGTGTCATAAAGATTACGATGAGCCAGTGTCGTAATATCCGTGTAATGTCTGATCCAGGCGATAAGTTCCTTTTTTATACCGTAGTGTACCCTCTACATACAAAATGCGGGTTCGAGAATCAAACAAATGTCAAGCGTCTGTTATTTACCGTATTTTAAAAGATGGTAGTGTTATATCACTACAAGTACTTTCTCAACAAGAACACGGATATTGAGCGTAGATAAGCATCGGTACGCTTTTTACCGCAGTGCAGGGGTAGTAAAAGGAACCTAGTGCTAAGACACTCAACTTTGCGTAATAGGTGGCGGAACTCAACGCTGCAAGCAAGGAAATGGAAACGGTTTAATTCCCTGTCGAAATCGAATTCACAACCGTCACTTTTCCAGTCAAACGCGGTATAGCCGCTGCGCTACGACGGTCCCTATGTACGATAATCAAACCCATTTTTGTTTTCCAACTTAAATCCTGAAAAGGCCACAAAGAAAACGAAATATCAGCCAGCTTTAATTACATTGCTCTCGGGAATCCTGGTCGCACGAGATTACAGTAAAAGCTATACAAAATACTAATTTTAAGCAAAAAATTCTTTAACACAAGCGAAAACGCAATTTAACTCAAATCCGAGAATATCTCCAATTGGTTACAAATTCAATTGAATTACTTCAAAAGGAAAACTCTTGAAAATCCAATATATAATAAAGTTTGAGGAAAATTAAACGAGATGTCATAAACATCCCCCATTACGTTTTTATTAATATCGTTTGTCTCTTTTTTTCTTTGGTGAATTGACAGGGATATAATAATAAAACACTTGTTGCACAACCTTGACACAGTATCTGGGTTAACGGGGCGACCTGTTGCCGTTTTGGAGAGGAATCTTTTATTTAACACTTGTGTCTCACATAAATATCGCTTAGTTAAGGCGTCTAACTATTAATTTTTTATTATTACGCTTTTTGGGGCCAGTAGTAGCGCAGGCGTGCGACTCAACTGGTTGTGTAGTGTGGCGGAACTCAACGGCGCACTTTGTTTTGTAACCAGAGTGACGAAATGAAAATGATTGGGAATGGAACCTAAAGCCGTCGCGTTTGCTCTGTGTCGCTGAGCCACGACGGTTCTTACTGTTATAAATATTGTGAGAAGAAATATGAGTTACTTTTTATTTGAACTTGCAATACATGAATCTATATTTTTTCTTTATACTTTATCCCGCGTGAAGTATGGTAAGCAGAGATTAGGGAATACTACGTCCTAAGTAGTGGGAAATGAAGACAGTGAACTTTCCGCGTGGGCATCAAACTCACCACTATTATGCTTAAGCAGACGATATCTCATTGCGCTACGAAGGTTTAAGTCGACCAATTCTCAGTATTGCTTAGCACAATACATTTTATTTACAATATTTAAAATGTTCACTTAGACAAGCTTTAATCCATATCGAGCTTAATGAAAATGGAAATCCTATTCAACGTTTTTAAAACGAAATTTCCTTGTAGTCTCCAAATATATATTATACATAATATATTTTAATAAGACTTTAGCGTTGACGTGACGCAGTGGTAAAGGATTGTTTGTTAGCGCAACGGTTGAGAATTCGATTCTCGTTGGGAGATTGGGGGTAAGGAATTCTAAAAGTTCAGTACTGACATCCACCATTCAATATGTTCTAAGTTTTTCGACACTCTTTGCTTATCCTGCTATATGAGGGAAGACGAAAAAAAAGAAATTCTCACATATTGTTTATGGAGAGACAAAATCATCCAGTGATACGAATCGACGTGTACGGCGATGCGTGAAAATGAAAACTTGTAATGTAAACGTATTCATTCATATCACATCGTGTTCCAGTTTACACACTGGATGGTTTCGATGGGTTACTATCAAGGGTTCTGTGTTAATGATATTCTGTAATAATATGTGGTTGCTTTATTTTTTATTTTCATTTTCTTATCATTTGAGGTGAGGGAACCTGGGAACCTAGGATTGAGACACTCTGTTTCCATTAAGACACTTTCGCCTTTGTTTAATTTCAAAAGATTCAAGCCTCTCTGTCTATATCACAGCTCAGTTGAATGATATTTTTTCATTATTATTATTCTGTTCTCATTTACATAGATTAACGAAATCCAACGCCGCGTTTTGTCCAGACTAAAAAACTGGCAATCACAATTTTCATTGAATTTACAATTTCTGCACACCACTTATAATATTTATTAAATTTTCTTCTTCTTTTTACTCTGAGATTAATTTTGAGAGCGATCTTAAGATGCCGTTTTCATTCATAGACTATTAAAACTGTATCTCAAGATCTATCTCAAAGTTGAGTTGAGAGTCTCAAACTATATCTGACCACGTAGTCGAAGCCTCATTTAAAAGCTTCTCTAACATGCCTATACAAAAATACAGGCCAGCTTCATCAATGTCATATCACATTATATACTTGTTATATGAAAATCCAACCATAATCTGTTACTAAGAGTATAATACAAAAGTGTATTACATTTAATATGTCTTCGTGTGTGTATATGAATAAGAATGGGAAGGAACGGGCGCAGTATATGATGCTTGAAGAATTATGGCCCACGTAGCTTATGGATAACAAGCTTCCTTGTTGCCGCATCAAATATTGTTTAATGGGGGAGTAAAAACGTATGTGGAATATAAAAAAATATATTTATTACATAATTTTGAGCTACATATTACTTTTATTCGATAATACTTTTAGAAAAAGTTGAGATATCAAATTGTTTTAATAAAATAGCTGAACGGGATTAACACTAGGTTCCCTCTGCCTACCCTGCTGTGAGCGGGTTACAGCTTTTCAGTTTGCAGTTTCACTAAAAAAAAAAAAACTGATTTTCTTTCAATACTCTTGATAAAAGTTGTGATTATATGTAAATTTCCTCGTTATAGTACACAACACGCAGCGTTGAGTTTTGCCACTCGGCACCAGACGAATATAGAGCGGAAAGAGGTAACGGAGTGTCTTACCTCTAAAACTATTTTGTTTTGCTTTGCGAAGTACAAAGTTTTTATTTGGATGCCATTCTAAATTCAACTCAATAATTTAAAACAAATATTGAAATAGCTTTCAGTGACACGTTTTTAAATTGCTACGTTTGAATTTTTTGAACGAATGTTAAATATTTCTATATTCCTAAGCGAGTAAATAATAAACACTATTTTAAAAATATTGCGATAGTTGTGGGATTGATTCTTACTCGGGGAAGTGAAATATTTATTATTTTTATTTTCTGAGGCAAAGTGCTGCATTGAGTTCCGCCGCTCAACGCGCAATGTCTTAAATTTGGACGAAAACCGGAAAACGGAATGTCTTGACACTAGGTTCCTCCTATCTATACTACTATGTACAGGATGAATTTAAAAATAAGATTAAAACACGATTGTGATGTTAATATATATAAATCTTAGACGATGAAGACATTTTAAAGGACAGGCTGATATTTCCGCGTTATTTTGCATATTAGATTCCATCTTCATAGTTCAGACATGGTTATCGATTATTATAGGTAATTTTCTATCACGTCAAATGACCCGATGGCACAAACGTGAGATCAGAGAAAACTGATTGTACATTGCAAATCATATACACTTAGACGTATAATATATACTTACTAATAATAATAAGAACTTGTTTATTAGATATTCTTAATTTTTATGCAAATTGAGTGACAGAGGTTAAAAATGAAACGTGTCCTCTTCTGGATACAATCGATCTTAAAATAATTCCAGAAATTACAAGAACATACATTTTAATCGCTAGTCTCAGAAAAAAATCACAAAACAATCGTAATTCTTAAATGCTAGATGTAACTTATTTATGTTGATAGTACTCACTAAAATCAGATTTGTCTGTAACCATTTTCCCTACGCAGAAACATCAATTAAGCCATAAATGTTATCGGCACATTATATCCCAGAAGTAATTTATTTTAGACCATTTGCCTTTCCACTTAATGTATTGTTAGATAACAATATCGATTGCACGATATGATCGAGATAATAATCAGCTGTCCACCAGAAAATAGAATGCTCTTCCTGCTTTTAAGATAATGGAAGTCTCCAAATACTTTTACTGTATTTAGACACATTCTAAACGTTGAAACTCTTAGCCAAAGTTTAATGATTCATAGCTTTCTGGTTTTTAACAATTTTTTTAATGTGCCACAGCAGAAATTTAAAGGGAGACGTCGGTTTCATTTAGAAAAAACTTAGTATCAAAGATACTGGAGGAGGGTTACGTAAAAAGCATGAGGACCCGCAAAGTTCTTGTATGAAGGAGTTTATTACAGCGGACGATGGGAAAAAGATAAGTTCCGATTGTAGCGTTTGGCGCTCCATTCTTGCTGGCTATCTCGCTAAAAAGCGTGTAAAAGCTACGTTAATTAGGAAAGCTTTTTTACCATATTTTTCAACCAGACAAATACTGTTAACTGGAAGACGTTCGACATATTGCTGCTTTTTTAATTTAACCAAAGTTTATTACGACTTATAAACTATACCTAATATATTATATGTACGGTTAAATTATTTTTTTAAATCTTTGTATATATTATTACTTACTTACAAAAACAACTACGGATCACATTGCTTTTATATATTTCTATTTAATTTAAACGATATATTCGGTGGGTAAAATTGTAAAGGCTAACGCGTGGTTTACTAGAAAAATACAAACGAAAAACACTTGTTTTTTAATTAATAAGAAATAGCCAACAGACATTGTTAAGACGGAAGTTGTTTTTATTGTTGTGACTCAACTGCTTTTTCTGACATATTCCTTGAACAGATCGCGTTGAGTGAGAATTACTGGCACGAACTATAAGCATGTATTATGTAAATACTATATAGATATTTATTTCAACATCTATTTCAGAATTCCCGTGCCAATAATTTAAATTTAAGTTCACAAAAATATTATACAGTAAACTGTCTTATTGTTTTCAAAAGTTAATAATATAAAGGAGTTTCTTGTTTGTTTTAAGCTATCTAAAGTGTAGGTAGCTTCTTTACCATATTGATACTTTTATCTTATTTTATTTTCATGCAGAATATACCGTATATAGGGTGGTGGATAAAGGGAAGCTAGAGTTAAGACACTCCATTCTAGACTTTCCGTCCAGTTTTCCATACAATGTAGGTTGAGAGACTGAATCAAGTGCCACAATGGCAGCAATTATGTCAATTTACTTTAAAAAAAACGTTTATTTCTATTGAATTAAATTCAAAACATTTGAAATCACTAGTAATTATGAAAAATCTACAGTGCATGGAACTCTTACAAAACATTACGACGTCAGCGTATATTTTCTATTTATATGTTTCATAGTCAACGAAGCCATATTTAGTAAGTACAGGCCGACGTTTTAATGGCAACTTACACCTGCTCCACTAAAACCGGTCGTTATAAAATATTTCCAATTTGTAAAGAATTCACGTTTATTAGTGGAAGACCTGTATTGAAAACCCCGGACCGACCCCACGAGGTCACTGTCGGTAGAGATCGAAAGTTACCTATCCTCAACTTCTATGAAACTGTCGTTCGTTCGCCTTCTATACAAAGAATGGCGTTTTTTATAACACCTTTTTATATCTGCAACTAAATCGGTTCAAAGATCTCTTGCTATTATTTGCGCACGCAAGCATTAATCGTGTTTGATTTATCACGTTATGTGATGTGCTGTTAGCTAGCGACGTCTCACGATGTCGCTCGTGATGTAAGCAACTGTGGGATGTTATAATATATATATAATCTATGTTAAATCTATGAATATATATAATCTATGCCAAATTTCAGCTGTTCAAAAAGCAGTTTAGATTGTTATTATAATATTTGTAAGTGTAGAGCCAAGCCATCGCGAATAAAAAAAATATATCAATTGGACTATAAGACATAAATTAATACCAATTTTCCCTCCACAGGGTTCAATTAGTGTGAACGGGGATATACCATGTAGTGGTAGTTCGATAACAAAAGTGTTTATTTGCAAAATGGCCGACATTGACGAAATGAATATCGACGAAGAGATCGGTTACGAGTTCGAATCCAAGATACCAGAAATTATAACTGATGATATGAACGAATCTGGTTATCAGGAGGGTTCGGAGACAAGTTTTGGAGATAGGCGGGACTCTAAGGAGTTATGTGAAGGGGACTCCGATAGTGGAGTGGACGGGGTGAGCAGTGGCTGCAGCACCGTCGACGACTGCCCGGTGGTGTCCATCAACGACGTGGTCGCGTACTACGACGACATCCGCCCGAGGCGACGGCACGTGCCACAACTCAACTTCTATCATGTTGATATCGAGAGGATGGCTTTGGACGCTGTTGCTCAGGTAAGTTTATTTTCTTTTTGACTATCTCGAAACAAAGGAGTTGTTTTGGGATTCTGATCACACTGACGCAATAAACTTCTGCTAACTAATAAACTCCAACTACTACATACGCCTGTTAGACGCTACACAATTCATATTTTATGCAAAATAATTAATTTTAGCGATTACCATCGTGATTATTTGTTAACATCAGCTAGTGTGCAAATGATTTATGCACCGTAGTACAAACAAGGCAATATAATTATACACGTACCATAAATAATTACTATCTATCGCTTAACATAAATGATGATTAGTGTGAAACAGGAAACTAAACTGACATTAAAAAGGCTGACCTCTATATTGCTGAAAGGTTCATTATTTCATAATGTCTAACTTATTAGGTGAGTTGACGTCATTGTAGAGCAATTGGTAGGGGACATACAAAAAAAGCAATGATTGTAGATTAGATTTTGGCGAACTGTACCGTAGACACAGGGAACCTGGAAACCTTGTGTTAAGGCACTCCGTTCTCATTAAAACACTTCTGTTCCCATTTTCTGCCGAATTCTGGACGCATTAATACATATTATAAGGGCGTATAAATAAAGAATAAAGAGTGTTAACCTTAAATGAAAGTATAATGAATCACTTGTTTTTTTCTACATACGTAATGTAGAATATACATAAAGAAAATGCCTTACATTATGTTAGGTAACGATAAGTAGGTAATACTTACGCTACTTCGATTTTAGTGTAACATTTAAACGGACTTATAAGGTTTTCCTCAAATAACGTAAATGTCCGTTTTAGAATAAGAATAATGAGATTGCACATGAGGTGTTTGAATATAAGAAGCCGGACTTTGAGTTTTATTTTGGAAATGAAAAACTTATTGGTACTATTTTATTGTTAACTTAATGACGTATTTTTGTTGGTAACTTCACGCTCTTTCCCTTATAGCAAGACAGGCAGAGGAAACATATTGTCACTTTTCCGCCCGAATTAGTTTCATTTTCTGGCTCTGGTAACAAGCCAAAATGCGGCGTTGAGCTGCGCCATTCACCATGCAATGTCTTGGAAATTGGGCGGAAAATGAGAAATGGAGCGTCTAGGACTAGGTAGGTAGGCTAGATATCTTGCTATGCTAGGCTGATAGGCTGTCTATGATAGGCTGTCCATATCAGGATACAATTGAAACTAAAAAAAAAGAAGACTTAAAAGTTTCAAACTGTATATCAGTCATAAAATATTCTATAGCAGCGGGAAAATACCTAAAATATTTAACATTAAAATAAACGTTCACATTACAAATATACTATATCTAAAGCAATTCAACCGTTCAAAGATAGCCGTTGACTGCCCAGGATTTAGTTTTCTATACCGACGAGGTTACTTTGGAAGTTATTAGAACGAATGTTACGTAAACAAGAACTTTGTTACAAAACGCTTTATTCGAGCCAGCGTACGTTGGTCTGCCTTTCTCTTCGCCATCATGATTCTATCGACGTTTAAATCCAATATAGAACTGCAATTTTTGCTCTTAATTTGACCTGAACGGTGAACGGATTGTATGATCATTTGAATTGATGAAAGCTTACGTAATGATGGTGAGCTTTGAAATGGCAGATTTTAAGTTTCTATGAATTTCTTTAGTTAAATATCTTTTATTGTTATTGTTGTGTTTTTAAAGAATGTCTTATTTTAAATCATCTTTAAAGTTGTAAGTTATTTTATATTTCTAAAAAATATTGACATCTTCCTGTTCTGGCTAAGGATAACTTGGGTAAATGAAATAATAAATTTTTTTAAGCTTTCAGGCTCTATTTAATGTAGGTGAAACGAAAAAGTTAATTGTCTTTACTAGCGAACTAATTTATCAAATATGTCTGAGATTTTAGTTTTTTAAATGTCTGCATTGAATGTTAAGTAATACGATTTAAATGTTAATGAGAAATTCTTCAGATCCTATATGAGAATGTCTTGAAATATGTAGATAAGTTTTTGCTCGTTACACTTTTACTTTGTATGAAGGACACGATGATATCATGAGAATATAATTAAAATATTTTTTTTTTTGACAAAGCAAAGCATTGATATCTGCCACTCAACACTCAATCTCAATTAGGCGATATGGGGGATAGGAATGTCTCAACTCTTAACACTAGATTCTTTCTGCCTACCTTGCTATGTATATGTGTATTATATATAAAAAATCTTGATTCCATAACTAGACAAACGAAACCCAAAGTGAGGCCACTCCGTTCTTAACACCACATATTACATCTTTCTAGGATTACTAATACTAGTCTTTCCTATACAGTTGATTTGATTACCTTTTTTTAGCTTCACGCTGTATTCAAGCTAATTCCCCTGCACCAGAACTGACCTGAAACGATTAGAACCATACGATAGCTATGGTTTATGGTACACATATATAAAATCCAATTACTCTATGATAGATTATAAAATCATCCACAAACTCATATAAACATTTTTTATCTGATACAGAAAATCATTATCATTTTG
>FASU01038353.1:0-10997 GCA_001486225.1 Heliconius pardalinus sergestus
CATCAAGTCTGGTGAGCGTTGATGCGGTCTACGGTGGTGCACGCTTGCCTAGAAGATACCTAAAGATAGTTTAAATATGAGAACAACTATTATTCAAATCAATCATAATTGTAAGGTAATGACACCACTGCACTTTGTACCCTAAGAATAATCCTTGCAGACTGGATATGGATTTGAGTCTCACTCTGCTACCAATTTCATCGTTTGGTTAAAGATTTATATTTGAAAAGCCAAATATCGAGTATTTTTCACTGCATTGTTGAGAACATCGTTGAATGTGGAAAATTAAAGAAAATCACAGAGTAAAATTTAATTGACATTGGTAACACTGTTAATTGATTACCTGGATTGCTTCCCTGTGTATTTTATATCTGGATAATAGCCAAGATTTAATTATTATTAGCTTAGGCAAAAAAAAACACCTTTTTATTTGTCTCCGTCGAACCAAATTCTCCAGTTCAAAGTACATACCTGCAATAGAAGGCAAAGAAACCACCAAAGACCAAGATCTCTCTTCATATTTAACAAACGTCGTTCAGCGTATATTTCAGTTTGAGTTTGTTCGAACTACATGATGTTTTTATTGTATTTATAATTAACGGGTAATTTTGTGGTTGACATTTTTGAAAATTTTTTGATAGGAATCTTCTTTTGTTCTTCTGTCAGCAGATTTTTTCAGAAGTTTTCTCTTCTGCCAGTTGCTGTAGAAGATAAAAAAAATATTGATTTTAAAATCAGTTGTACTTTAGGATATCTCAACAGAGAAAGGCCTATATGAAAATAATGTTTTCATTACAAATTAAAAAAAAATGTTTAAATTTTTAAATAATCTGAAAAGATGCCTATAATCATTTTTTTTAAGTTCCCCGAACGTACTTTTTTCCTACATTTATCAATCTTTCAATAAAAAGACAAATTTTGGGGACGGCCATTTACGGACTAATATGCACTCATTTTGTATTAAATGACAAATAAAATAAGCTCCTAACGTTTTTTATTTTCAATAAAACTATTCGACTTTTACTTTGTTTCAGGAATCACTGATGTAGTTTTAACTTTTAAAAGCTACTTTCGCAAAAATAGCGTTATTTAGAAGTATAGGTATAATTATTAACAATCTAAATTAAATATTCTATAAACGTCAAAGGGTTATTTATTTTTAAAATAAAACAAATACACCATTTTTATTAAACGTTTAATACATAGTCAACGTAGAACATAATGATCAAGAACTAATTCCAAACAATTGTTGCTTCAAGAACCTCCCTACAACCCTCCAGTAGCCGCGGCAGAGCGCACAGAGGGACACGCTTGTCTTGCTGTCGATCTTATCATCTCTGTTATCACCCCTGGTACCACCGCTATCATCACCTACATGTTTTGAAGGTCGCGTGCTGTGTCGCTCGCTGCCGTGACGAGTCCTCGCGTGGAGAGCTTGGAGACGCTTGGATTGAGCGTATAACTGAAAAAAAAATGGTATTTACAAAATTGCCATTTTGCAGTATCACTAGTCTATGAAAAGAAAGGTGTATTAAAAGCTATATCTATCTCTGTTCTAAATGTTTTTCGTTTAATTTTGTATGTAATAATTAAAAAAAATAATAAAATAATTATATTTTCATTCTCTTTTAAATTGCAATTTATTATTAAAAAACCGGTTACCGGTCTAAGTGCGAGTGCGTATTATACGATTATACATTTCCCGACTCACATGTAGAGGATCGTCGAGGTCGAAAGCTAAGGGCGCCCCGCCACCAGAGTCACTCCAATTATCCGCTATACTGAGAAAATATAAGTTGAATTACTTAAGAATATACTTTAGAAACAGTTTGTTTCACGACATGAAACAATATTTTTAGAAATCGTCGATAAAAACTTAACATAGCAAGATTCGAACCCGAGCCTCTTCGATTCGATACAGATCGCTACCTTTTAATTTTTATATGATTTCTAAAACTTTTTAAAATTCTTCTTTCTTTTTCTTTTCTTCCTTAAAAAGGCTATTACGTGTTACGACATAAAACAGTATAGGTATTATTATTCAATCAGCTTCACTCTGTACCCCACCGGTGAGTGGCGTAACTCAACCCCGCCCTTTGTCTCGTCACCAGAGCGAATAATAGAAAATACAAATTTAAATAAATATTTAATTTCCTCAATTGGGGATCGAACTCACAACCAGTCGCGAAGCAAATTTTAATTATATAAAAATACCTTCCTTCGCCATTTTGTTTCTCCAAAGGCTCGATATCAACTCCAGGGGCGTGTGTCACCGCCAAATGCTTGTTGTTTGAACACCGTCCTCTCTCTGAATGAAAACGATTACTCACCCGGCTCGAATGCATTACCTTAAGAAGAGTAAGTACCTCGTATAAAACATATGGATAGTAAATCTTAACGAATCTCTCGCACAAACCAATGGCATGAAAATATAGCTCTCCGTCCAGCATTGTTTTTATCAGCTTCACGTATCCCGCTTTAGCAGGGTAGGCAGAGGGAGCTAATGTTAACTCTGCACCCAACATTCCGACGAATTCTGGAGGCATTGGATGTTGAATGGCGGGATTCAAAGCCGGGCTTTGCCTCTACAACAGAGCAAAGAAAATTAAAATATTAAATACTGGCGTATGAATAAATAAGAGGAATAATGAACCTATACATAGAAAAAAACTTTGCTTAATATCTATACCTGTATAACAGGTGTGTTAATCCTTTTCACATCCTCAGTGGCAATTTTCTTATCACAGACAGACACAGACCCCGACGAGAGATGTGGTCTTGCCACTGGAGCTCGCGCTGCCGGAGCCGGAGACGCTCGACGCGCCACGAACAGATGGTTCAACTCGTCGAGCTTACCCATTATTAGATTGTAGGTTTTGCAGGATTCAGACTTTTAAGAAAATCTTAAGTTAATATTGATGATCGGTTTGGAATTGGAAAGTTAATATGGATTTGGATTAATATCGTTTGATTTATATCTTTATTCGGTAAATGTTCATATTTAAAATTTCATATTTTAGTTTACTTTATCTGTTTGATTAGACAGCGTACGTTGTTGGGTTTCGCAATGACAAGCAAAGCAATGTCTTGAAAAAATATGCAAACAGGATGATATAGTTTCTGAACAAATTGTTAATTAATGCCTACTCTATCATGATATAAGAGATGCTTAAAAATAATTATCATTTTCTTAAGATTTTCGGAAAAACTTGTTGCAGATAAAAAAGAAAATAGAGTTGCAAAATACAAACCCTATGTTTATCTTTCCGTCGTATGTCCTGGAAACTGGAACTACTGGATGTATTGTCACTAGAGTCGGACGTCACCGGTCGACGTTTTCCTTTTTGGGGCAAATTCTTTGGAGCGCTAACTTTCGGATTTGTATTGCTATCATAATTTTCTACTTTATTCATATTTTGTGAAGGGTAATTGAGTTTATGATCAACATTTAGGTCTAATTGTGGAGGCATATATCCGTTTGGTGTATTCATAGCTTCTTGTGCGTGATTTTGTATTACTTGCGGCTGTACTAGTTTTTCGCAAATGGCCGCCACTCGAGCGATTTGCTCCTGTTGTTCTCGCAGCGCTCTCTCGCACGATGCCCTGAAGTCACGCTCTGAGGAGTTGGATGTCGCCTTGCGACGAGACTCAGGATATTTGTCTACAATTCGTCTGAAAAACGGTACTTACTTATATAACTATTATAACAGTTCTAATAAAAGTTCTTTCCTTGTGATAAAGTTTGGAATTCCTCATGAGTGCCACATATACCTAACATGAAAAATCAGACAGTGAGGAATTGATTTAAATTATTTAACATTGTGTAACTTTGACTAAACTGTTGTGCTAAACTGTGCGTCTGAAAAAAAATATTTAAGAATTAAAATTTTAAATTTATGGATTTCTCCACCAGCCATCCTTCAATTTAAACAGAGAACGCAGATTCTGATCTTTTTACTTTATCTCGATGTAAATTAAACTTTAAATACACATATAAAATAGGGAACTCTATCAAATACTTAGATAGTCTATGTCTAATAGGTAATAGTTCAACCTATGCAACTTGTGTGTCTTCCCATAAGTGTCCTCTGACAATCCCGAGTCGTGCGAGAACCGCTTGTTGTAGTGCTGCGCGCGCGGGGTGTGGCTCTTTGGGGGGGATATGGAGGGGCGGCCGCTACTGGACGACGTGACCGACCCCCAGGGAACGAGGTCCGCCCCGCCCGCATCCACTACCAGCCTCTCCCTGGTGATGTTAAATTATTATTGCGTATGTATTTATTATGATTATAATAAAATGAAAATGAAAGATGTCAGTTGAGGTGCAGGCGCATAAGTATGTAACTGTAAACATAACACGCAATTGATCCAGAATTAAGCGGAAAATGGGGAACGGAGTGTCTTAACACAAAGACCAGTTCCCACTGCCTACCATGCTGTGTACGGAATATACCGTGAAACTGATTTTTAATAAAATTAAACTCTAAATAGTGATATATAAATAATGTACTTATATCTACCGTGTGTATGCGTGGTGGTGCGTGTGTCGCGAGGGCCGTACGGAGGCGCGCATATAGCGGTCGAGGTCGATGATGTCGGCGCCCGCCACGCCTGGGCCCACTCTCGGCCCCGCTCCCGCTGCACCGCCCGCCACGCACGACGCGCTCGAGACCGACATCGCGTCTGTGCACATTTCGGATTCGGATACTAAATAACTTCAATTTTTGAAAATTAAAAGAATAATGAATGATACTCTAATATTTATTAATCTATTAATCTAATATATCTTTAAGTTCTAATGAGTCATACCTGTATAGTATTGGAAACCGTCCGGGAGGCCGCATCACTCACAAGCTTGACAGAACCATGGTGACATTACATTTGTCATTACAGAACAATGAAATAGTTTTTTTTAAATGTCAATTATCTTTTTACTTCTCTGGAAACGTGGAACGTTACGTGAAACGGTGGACAATTATATGCCTGTAAGCGCAACGGTTGTGGGTTCCATTACCACTCTTTGGAATGAATTAATAATTATTTTCATGTCTTCAGTCTATTAATAACGAAACAAGAAATTAAACTTTTTACCAATAATATTACGCATAACCAATTAACATTTAGAATGGACCATATAAGAAAATGTGATCGAAAATAAAACGACAATATTAGTGGGGGCAAGTTATTTTATTATTAATTTATTATTTATACATAATGCTAACAATTTGATGTTGCCTAAATATAGTGTAACGGACGAACACACAGAAAGACTCAAAACCCTTATCTGTACATACATATTTATAAATAATCATAATTATACTAATAATACTTCAATATTAGATCTGGTCAGATTGTGCAATAACAACTTTATCCTAGCGGGGTAGGCAGGGATTAATTGAGACAAATAATAAAATTCGAGACATTGCGGAACTTAACGTATATAGTAAAAGATATAGTAATGAAACAGAAGATTTCTGTATTTCTAATACTCTGAATATATTGTTTTAGACAGTGTTATATATGTCATTATAAAAGAAAATAAAATATTGATTTGTTTACATTTTTATAATAAGAAAATAGAATGATTGTAATATTAGGAATTTCATTGATATAACATAAACACAGATAATATATGGAAAAGAATATAAAATCCCACAAATAATTAATAAAATAATTTAAAAAGATCATATTTATTACTTTATATATATTAATATTTTACACTATGGAATATATTAGCCGCTATTTTACTGAGGTAGTTGGCTTTCACATAAAAAAATGAGTAAAAGCCTCCATTTCTAATTTTAATCAATTTATATATCTATCTCCCTCTTTCATTATACTTGAATATGAAAATTCAAAAAAATATAAAGAAGAGTAATAAAAAAATATAATATTTTAGTTATATATGAAATTAAAATTAAAAATCTGTCTGTATGCTCGTCCGCGAAAATCTGCTAACTTATATTTAGATTGGACTACGACATTTGATCGGCATTTAATAATAATTCATTGCAATAAAAAAGAATTAAAAAAGCATTATTATTTACTATGAGATTTTAAAGAGTTGTATGATTTATGATCTTTGCTTTCCTGTATAAAACAAAATAAAAAACATTACATACTAATTTAAAGTGAAAACGATTTTTATAAGTACCGAAAAAAAAATAATTCATACAATTCAATGTTATAAAAAGAGTAGAATTTCAATTAACTAAAAATCCTTTTATACATGCTGATCTTAAAATATTATTAAAAAAAACAATTCAAATATTTACAAAATTAAAATATGATAACAATATGTTATATTTCATTTTATTATAATAGTTATTATAACAGGTATTTTATTGGTGCTACTTAATACATATAGCCTCAACTGATCACAAAATGGTGGATTAAACAAATGTTTGACGACGGATTATAGATTATATTTAAATAGACAGATCATTTAATTATTTTTTAAGTGTTATTCATACAGTAGTAAAAGAAAAATAATAACAAATATATAAAAAAATAGAACCATTTATCGTATATTTTATCTACATATTCATATCCAGCAAGGTTAAAATTCTTTTATTTTTATTATTACTTATTTGATTTAGACGTGATTATTACAATTCTTACAATTTAATTCCAATTCTCAATTTTTTTCTCAATTTTTAATTACAATAGTGACGATAATTTTAATAAAAATAAATAATCAAACATTTGTAAAATCGACGTCAAACAAAACATAACCGTAATATTTTCCTTCGAATTTAGCCTTTAATACATAATAAAGAAAGCTTATAATAGTCTGCACTTCACTTGTATAATGTATGTATCACACTGTTCGCCCAATATTGGCCAAACTTCATTGGTCCAAGGTTCTTTATGAAGCTGTAACGGCCCAACACACTGCACTTACTGCAATTAAAATTTTACTATATTTTTATTATATATACAGTTCATTATTGTATGATAATGATTATTAATATTATTTACGAGCTATGAGTGTAATATATTTTTTGAGTTAAGTAACTGAACTCAAAAATTTTAATTTGACTCATTCAACTCAAATTTACATTTGAATGTATTTTGAATTTTAATTTCATACAATAATAATCACATTTAGCAATGTTATTTTAAAAAAGTTATGTGTAGTTTATATTTCATTACAAATTTTAGCACGATTTATTTTAAAAATACTATTTTACAATTATTCGGTTAATTGCAAGAGATTTTAATTGTTTTTCGCTATAAAGCAATAATTTAGATGCTTCAAATAA
Source organism: Heliconius pardalinus sergestus (assembly GCA_001486225.1). Lineage (NCBI taxonomy): Eukaryota > Metazoa > Arthropoda > Insecta > Lepidoptera > Nymphalidae > Heliconius > Heliconius pardalinus. The sequence continues at coordinate 7,266 of FASU01038353.1, forward strand.
ACACGCGTAATATTGTTATTTTTTGTATAGGAATCAATCATAATTTATTTCATATGTATGGCATACTGTCTCTGGATAGTGTAAGGTCGATACTGGGTTCAGTTCTCGGCCTCAGCGTTATGTCACTGACTGTTTGCGAGCTCGTCCATGCGACACCTGCAGTGAGACAAAAGAAAATTAGATACATAGCTTTTTTAAAATAATATATTAATAATTATATTTGAATATCTCTTAAACAATTATTTCTATTCAAGTATACATTTTTAGTATGTTACAAATTAAAATGAAATTAAATATTTCTTACTGCTTCACGGCGTATCCCGCAAATAACGGGGTGGGCAGAGAGAAACTAGTGATAAACATTTCGTTGCTGATCAATTTGCGAGACATTGCGTGTTGAGTGGCGGAGCTCAACGTCGCTCTTTTCAATATTATAGTTAAATATTTAGATATTTGAAGCCAGCCGTGGCTCAGGGGCACCGGCGTGTGACTGTAAACGCTACAGATAGAGGAAATGAGTTAAGTCGTCGTGTCGTTAAGTTTCGCCACTCAACATGCAATGCCTCCAGAATTAAAAGTGTCTCAACATTAGGTTTCCAGGTTCCGTATGCTTATCCTGCTACAAAAAAATCAATTACCTGACGGCCATCTCCGCGACCTCAAGACTCGGGTAGTCGAGCTCCTTCACTAGACACAGCACTGCTGACAGTAGATTGGAGTTCTGGAATCCATTACACAATTATGATGAAACTTAATAAAATATAAACACTATAATAATGTACATAACAAATTTCACTTAATACTATGTCTAGGTAATCTACATGTTTAGTCTGAAAATGTATAATTATATTAATATACACCGTATAACTCACCCTAGTGACGGGCCTGCGCGTGAAGCCCCTGTGTTCGGCCATCACGGCGGACGGCACCGCGCCGCGCTCCCCCGCGCCCCCTCCCCACTCCCTCTCGCCGCGGACGGAGTACGTCTCACTTCTGGAATTCATGCGATATTTATTATTATATGATTTAGTGGATAGTTTACTGACACAATTTGAAGATACTTTTATAGCATCACGCTGTACTGCACTTAGCAGGGTAGCTGCAGAGGATACTTGGAAACTCGGTGTTAAAACACTCTGTGGCCATTAAGACATTACGTCTTGAATGGCGAAACTCAATGCCGCGCTTTGCATTGCTAGTGCTAGTTACAAGAGCGAGAAAATGAAAATATTAAATATTTCATTCCTCCGCATGGAAATCGAACCCACAACCTGTCCCACTTCCGGTCACACGCTTGTGCTCTTGCGTCAGAACTCGATTCTTGGAGTGGACTCAATTTCCACTTAGAAAATGAAATGTTTAATAATAATTCACTTCTTAACTCTGGTAACGTGGCAAAGAGCAGCATTGAGTACCGCCACTTATCACGCAGTGCTTCCAGAATTCGACGGAAAATAAGGAAGACGGAGTGTCTTAACTCCTCTACCATCCCTTGTATATGTGGGATACAACGGGACGCTAAAAAAAATAATTAAACATAGGTGCAACTAGCCTGTCCCCGCGGTCGCTGTAGTGGTCGTGAGGCGACGTGAGCGCGGCGTGCCCGCTGTGGCGCCACTCGCCGTTGCCGCTGTACGCGTAGTCCTACATAAACGATTTATATTGTAAAAGTATTGTTCCATAAAAGAATTAAGGACTCGATGTGATCGGGTTACAAGTACGAAGAGATTAAACCTGTTCTAGTATTAATATTATATGTACATCAGCGATTTGGTAAATTCAATATTTTTCTTAAGATACACAACGTATTCAAAAATGTATTAAAATACTATTGTCAGTATATCATTTTATATTTTCTTTTTAATTAGTAAATTATACCTTGACGCTGTGAGCAGACACCGAGTGCCGCAACGAGGCCGCATCCGGCGACCGCGGACCCCCTCGTGTCTGAAAATTATTATTATAAATAACTAAATGATATACATAATACTGACAGTAAATAAAAAAAACACAAAAAAGGTTAAGTATTGCTTAAATTCATATATTATATAATAAATACTAAAACATATAGGATTTACATGCAAATGCTGTTATTGATGAAATCAAAACTTGCCACGAAAACATAATACATACTCGTATGAAACACATGATATGGATGTACTGTAAATGAAGTTATTCTTTTTATACAGTGTCAGTTCCTATAAATTAATTAAATATATATCATATCTATATCATGTAGCATCGTAGCCAGAGATACCATAGCATAATGTCTTAACACTTGGTTCCCAGGTTTCCTCTGCCTACCCTACTACAGTACTGTACTCGTATGTGCGGGATACAGCGTGAAGCTAATAAAAATAAATATACTTTTTTATTTCAAATAGAATGGGAAATAATGAATTCTGAAACTCACACACTGTCCCGAGTTTTTTAATTCTCCTTTATCATAGAAAAAAAGAATTAGATAATTTGAATTTGGGAAAGGCATGAAACTGCCTTTTTATATACGAATATATAATAGTAAGTCTCTCACTTCGTACTGGGAGGTGCTCATCGCGGACACAGCGTTGAGCGCCGTGTGCTCGTAGCGGTCTTCGGGGTCAGGGGAGGCGCGACGAGGGGACGCCGGACACTTTAACATCAAATATTACACTATGAATAGTATTCGATAGTATTAGATTCCTGACTGGGGTAAATAAAAATGTAAAAGACTCTTCAGTTTGGTAACAAGACATTTGATAGCAGAGACTCGTCATATTGTTTTTATAATGTCTCATAATTGAGCTATCTTTACAATACAAGTATTTTTATTTACTTTAAAAATAACCACTTCTGAGGCCAGTCATTGCGCAAGTGCACAACCATAAGACTGTAAGCGCGATAGGTTATAGGTTCGATTCCCATTCGAGGAAATGAATAATTCGCTTACGGTAACGAGGTAATGCGTGGGGTTGAATTCCACAATTCAACACGGAATGTCTTCAGAATTTGTCGTAATAGATATGTCATTACAGGTATTAGATAAGTAAACAGCAAGTACATGTAAGTAATCCTGTCAGTCTTATCAATAATATGGAAGTGCTAGTAAGTGAACAGGTAAAGTAAGGCTCGTCAAGTTTTGTCAGTGATAGGTAAGGTAAGTGGTCAGGTAAATGACAGGTAAGGTGCATTACCTGCGCGGGCGAGGAGCGCGGCGGTGGAGCGTCGGGCGCGGGCTCGGCCTCCGCGGAGCTGTCGCTGCCGTGCGCCCACTGCGCGTTTCGCGTTAGTCACACACAAACAAACATACACACATACCATTTAGTATTATTATACATATAATCAAACAAACGTATATAATTCATATTTCAATGATAATGTCGAAATATAATAAAGTTGCTATATTAAATGAAAAAAATGTAAGTATTTTTTTTCTGTGCATTTGATTATTTTTATAAATAAAAGTTGCAACTTTATCATATTTAAAGACTCGAAATTTAAATGAAATGACGTTATAATATGTGGATTATTGATATTAGTAGACAAAATGCAATACAAATGAATGTAGATAAAAATAATAAAATCAACTTTTTATATCAATAAAATGTAGAAAAAAAAATATGTTTGTAGACCAATTAGAACGACTAATATTGAAAGCTTAAAGATGGTTTCATAAATTATTCTATTTTACAGAATAAAAAAAATCAGCTTAACACTGTATCCTGCACATTGCAAGGTAGGCAGAGGGAACAT